>VKOC01019335.1:0-22168 GCA_009364415.1 Spea multiplicata | reverse complement strand
TGGGCGCGGCTTCAGTGCTGTGCGCCGGGATCTGACAACAGACCCCGGCGCACAGTAGCTGTTGCCGTGCGGATCGCAAGGGAGCAGTATCGGAGGTCTTTAACAGACCTCCGGCTCCCTTGAGTGAGCCGGAGGTCTGTTAAAGACCTCTGATACCGCTCCCTTGCGATCCGCACGATCGCATGGGAGCGGTATCGGAGGTCTTTGCCGGCACCCGGCACCCCTCCAGAGACGGACAGCAATGTCCGCCGCTGGAGGAGCAGGCTCCTCCAGCGGCGGACATTACTGTCGCGTCTCTGAGGGGTCCGGGTGGCCGGAAATTGGCACCCCGTATGAGCGGCAACCCGTGCGGACCGCCCCCCCCGCCCCCCGCTAGGAACGCTACTGGTTTGGACCTATTCTGTTAACCCAAGCCATGATAAACCATGAGTTCTAATCGAAGTAAAAAAGAAAGTGCTGCCCCGATATTTAACTAGGTGGGTACACCAAGCCTGTTAACAAGCAAGTGATACTCCAGTGTCACAACTGGAAATGACAGCAAAATTCAGCAGTGATTGATGGTGCAAAACAGCTTCCGCAGAAAATCAATGTTTTACAGTGTGAAGGTGAGTGGCAAATCTTTATTGAACATCAGATAAACATATAAGGTAGTGGCAGTACAGGGTGAGGACGGAGATGAATGGACTTGCCTTAATCAAAGGATTAAATTGCCAATCATCTTCACACTTTAAATTGTTGATTTTTGTAAAGAAGCTGCTCCGTGCAGGCAATTCCCTGTTGGATTTTTTCGGTCTTGCTAAAGAGAAATTACCGGAGATGTTGCAGAGGTACCCCTGAACGCAACGCATATCTAGAAAAAAAAAAATCAGAAGACCTATTGGATAAAAAAGGGAAGGTTTCCACACTTTCCGTCTTAAAATCCAAAGGAAAGATGAGGGGTGGCATGGAGTCTTCTTAGGTAGCTTTAGTATTTAGTTGGGTAAGCAATTTGTAACAGATATACCGTGATGAGATTTAATAAGGGTGAAATGCATAGTCAATAAAGTATGACATCATTGCACAGTGGAGGAAGGACAGGCAAAAAACACAGCAAGCAAACAGAAGCTCTGTGGGGTACAGTGACCTGTAAAGAATGATTTCTCCCGGTGTATTATTGTCAACAAGCTGCTATATCTTCAAAACAGCTCCACCAGTCGTACACTTCAGCACTGGGGCGATTGTTGGTCTCAATCAGTGGGAACAACGATCCTCAGAAAAAAATGATGGAATCTATGAAGAACCCTAAAACCTGAGGCTATGGTCATTATGTGCTGAGCAGATTCTTGCTAGGGCTCTTGAGAGTGTTGTGAGTACTGCAGTATTTACCAGCTCAGTCCCCTAAGTACACAAACCCTTTGTGTATTAAAAAAACCTCATCATAATCCCGTCCTGATTTTTCCCCCATACACAATTGCATGTTTGTAATTTATGGCAGGATTGTAAAAGCAACCCGGGGTTCCTAAAGGGACCTCCTTGGTCGTCGGTGCTGGCTTCTTCTCACTCTGGCCAGCTACAAGATTGGTAGCCGCTCCGGTCCTCGTAACCTAAAGTGCTAGGGAATCATCTAGTTAAACAAGCTCTAAATGAACCACCAGAGTAACGACACCAGCCCAGGCACACTACAGACTAACTTTTGTTAGTGGTTATATAGACGAAAACAAAACTCAACATGGGTAAAGGGACTAATGACAGATCGCTTATGGTCAATAGGGCTTTGAATGTCACGGACAGATGTGCCTCCAAGCTGCCCAGTGGATTCAAACCTGGGCAGAGGCGACAGGGGAAGTGTCCTGCATAGATGGCCTGCTGCTTTTCACGTAGACACCAGGGGTTCGTCAGAGAGGACCTGAGGATTGTCACAACGGGAGAGCGGTCACCGTGTATGGGCAAAATTGTAACAACTATATGAATACACATTAAGTTATACATGACCTCAACCCCATCGAACGCCTTTGGGATGAACTTGAACTGGTTGAACTCTCTACTGAGAATGAGCGACAAAGGAATGTGTGTCCCAAAAATGAACATTGCCATCCTTAGGAGGCATGGGTTTTTGCTTCGTAGAACAGAAGCGTATATTTTTTACAAGATGCAACAGATGTCTGTCTGAAATAAAAGTCATTGTGTAATCAGAGATTGTGACATTCTGTGCAGGGAATTCACCAATTGTTCAAAATTAATTGTGAAACTATCTCTTCTTTGCATTCAGCCAACCAACACCAAGGTCAGGGCAGGACAGTCCTCAAGCAGGACATCAACCCGTCATAAACGACACACACAGCTTCCTTAATACCAAGGTCACGGTAGGGATACTCCATGAAGGGAAGGCAACTCCCTTCACTCAGCGCCAAAGCTCCGGCAGGACTGCCCACCACCCCCTACGCCACAGTGCAAGAAGCCCCGAGCATCATCATCATCAGGGCTGGTACTCAGTATGCTGCCACATTCATGGCCGTAGCCACGCCCCCTCAGCGCGCTCCCTGCATCTATCTATTCCTGTCCCCCCCCATCATCCAAGTGTGCGCGCTCCCGGAGCTGATGCTGCTGCTGCTGCTGTTGCTGCTGCGGGCGGCGGGAGACGAGGGGAACCGGAGAGAGGCCCCGGGTCGGACACACCCGGAGCGGACACGCAGTCGGGTGAGACAACCTCTGTATGACCATATACCCCTTAACGCACGGACACATTCACACCCGCCGTACTTCTCATTGACCCAAAGCCTTCCCTTAATTAAAAACAAATAAATATATTCATTTAGAGACAGAGGTAATCCTCAGACACAACAACCTCCCGATGTACCATAAAACCCAT
The DNA here is from genome assembly GCA_009364415.1 of Spea multiplicata. NCBI lineage: Eukaryota > Metazoa > Chordata > Amphibia > Anura > Pelobatidae > Spea > Spea multiplicata. The sequence goes on along the minus strand of VKOC01019335.1, from coordinate 19,320 downwards.
ACAGCAATGTATATACGTCCCGAAAATCGAAAATTCCGTGCGTCATCTCCATCCATGATTCTATACAGAACGCAGATTGCATCACCCCCCATATATTTATATCACGGTGTATCAAAAAATAGACTATGCACCATATGTATTCCACATACATCCAACGGACACATAACATACATGTGCTGCTGGCTTCCAGGAAACCCTAGGCTCCTCACATGCGGTAACATACACACTCACATATGTGCACAAGATATCTTCACTATGGGTAACATATGCTCACAATATATATATATTATATAATGTATATATATCACCTGCATGACTGTGGGAATACGGTCTCAGAAAGCACAACCCATCTGGTATATTCAGGATTACATAATTTGGTTTTACATATAATTGCACACATACACATCTAATCCAGGAGACGAAACATACCTAATTGTGTGATTCGATGTATTTATTGACTGTATGATGTGGCTATACAATCAGGAAAATATGTATTTTGAGATAAAAGTATAGGAATATATTTTAGATGTACTGAAAGCATAATATATATATACAGAGATTGATGAGGCTTTGCTTATAGGTTGGACACAGAATTTTGGGTTTTCCGTTGGCTTTGCGTATAACCGCATGTCTGTATAAAGTGCTTGTGTGTTCTGTTATTGCATTAGAATTACCTCCTCTGCTGGTAGAGCATTCCATACATTTTGCACCCTTTCACTGCCTTTTCAGTGAGTTGCTACTTACTGTCATCCACCATTTGCACGCTTGGCTTCTTCGGGGGGGGACCTCATTCTTCCGTAATAGACTATTAAGGGAATCTGCTTCCCATGTGTCACCCGCACATCTCGACATGATGAAATAAAGCGTCATTTTTATTTTTGTATTCTGGTCGTAGCCCAGTATACTTTTTTTTTTAGTGTTCAGTTTTAACAGGCCTAGCGCCGGCTACGTACTAACATGCAATATAACAGCTGTAATGCTGGGCCACAGAACTAGCTTGATGAACTGGGAACCCGGCCCAGCAGTTTAATGGTCTCATGTAGTGTCTCTAGTAGACCTCGTGGCCAAAGAGTCACTGTGTGGACGTTAAGCCCTCCCGAAGGTCTTTGGGTTTCTGGATTTGTGTTTGTGACTACCGGAGAAAATCATAACATCACGTATTTTTATACACTTGTCAACTTTGTTACAATCCATTCCCAAACACCTCCACGATGGCCGTCCATATGAGGCTCTGCCAACACTCCATACTAAAGTGAGGAAATATTACATTCCCAAGTACATCACCCCCACTCGTAACTCCAGACTCATTAATATCCCATGCTGCGTCTACCTGCATCCAGCCTGCCCTTTTCTTGAGGGACACTGGGGAAACGGCATTCATTTTAACGTAGCCCTGCCGTTTGTGTTTTTCATTAGTAACTGGATTATATGTATGTCAAGCGAAGCTCCCAAAATGTCTGATATTCTGTAAAAAAAAAACGTTTATCTTTCGAGTGCCGCCATTTGTAACCTTTCTCCTGGCTGTTGTGGACCATTAACTGTGCTCGTTCTTTATGAAGAAGAATACATAAACCTAACACCTGTTTTAAGCCGGCCGTCACTTTGTTATCAGAAAACCGTTGTATGTGTGATTGACTAAGATGGACACGTTTATGTTTAGGAGTCATGAGACAATCTCATGCGTTTTTCATAACTGTAGTCTACCTTTCTTTGCTTTGAGGTGCATCTTGTATGAGCTTCACAATTGTCCTTGGGGGCACTTACAGGAACACGACCTACGTTTCAGCCCACCCAAAATATAATTCTTTTGGGTAGCCCCACATGCTTTAGCTAATGATTGTAGTCACAGTGGATATAGGCGCTGCCAGTTTTATTTAATTGTGATGGTGTGACTTTGGACCTACGTATGGAAAGGACCCCCACCCGTTTCTGTTTTCCAGTCCCCAGCGGTGAGGGATTCTTTTAATAGCGTGCGGGACAGTGACAGCATACCTTCATATAACCTCATCCATCTTTATTTGCAAAGATCTGACCTTAATTGAGAATCTTACCGTTGGAAATGTGACCTTCACGTGAATATTCAGGTCATGTGATTCATCTGGCGATGCGCAGGCCGAGATGCTTCAAGCTCTGGGAGAAATCACTCCAATTCCTAAAGTTCTCTTGAGAGTTATCAGGTGCGGACTCGCTGCTCTTGTGGTCCTGTTCCACTTAATCTGCTGAGCTGAACACTTTTGTAACTAATGCAACATCAGAAACATCATTCTTACCACTGTTTCTAAACCTTCCCAGATCTAATCCTTAACGCAAACATCGCTTTTACCTCTTTTGTAGTTTATTGCCGGGAACACTTAATTGTCGTGTGACCCAAAAGAAGACACTGCTAGGTAGTCATCACAGAAACCAAAAGATTTCTGCATTTTTATCAAATTAAACCTTTAGAAGAAAAAAATTACAATGACATATCTGCTAAGGTATGTTTAATAAACAATCCAAAGGGCATATTTGGTGAAATAGAGCCATTATAAGTATTCTCTGTATATGGAGGTGAGATGTGCCTTTTATGAATTAAAATGTTCTAAATTCACGAAATCTTGCATTTATAGGCCTCTCCTATGATGTTCTCTAAGGGCTCTGTTTGGTGAAGGTTACTTTATAAAAACAGAGTCAGGTTGATTCATTTTTTTAATTTTTCTTTAGAGCCGGGAAAGAGGCATCCATAGAGGTTAAAACAAAAACCACACAATAAATTCGGTGCTGCCAGTAAAATTTTAGAAGTCACGAGAACTCTGTTCCCGGGACTTGTGCACCTTTGCGTCTTTTATGTTTACAGGTTTAATGTAATTTAAGCGGGTAATGTGTCCCCATACAGACCCGTTGGCATTCAGATAACGACAAATCGTAGAAAAAGCTAACTGGTTAAACGTTCACTTTCACCCCAACCTGTACTGTCGTCGGGACTAAATTAACTAAAATTCTATATCCGTGCCATTAGTGCCGAGGTCCAAACTTCTTCGGTCCAACCGGTATTATAATCATTTGTAAACACCTTGTAGTTACCCTCTAGGCACTTCAGGACTTGACATGGATGTTGGTGTCCGTGTATGCTTTTCATTAGTGACCAAATCTACACCAGTTATATAGAGAGTCCACATAGGTCCCCCAAACCTATACTATAAATAACAAATTCCCAATATGTCCCACGTCAAGGCTAGAGTTGAGAAGTTTGAGCTGCGACTTCAAATGACATATTGGACGATATTTAAAAACCAAAGCTAAATATACTGAACATAAAGTTGTTATCATGGAAGTCCTGCTTCCAGCTCCATGTCTCTCACAGGTCTCATGTACATTGAGTATTCCTTATGTTCTTCCCTATTTTGTGTATCCTACCGGAAAACTCATGAGGTCATGTTGTGTATATTGTGGCTTGCCTTTTTATACCCCACTAAAGATAACCATCATTTACTGAACACTATATTCCCCCCTGAAAGCCTCGGCATAAAACGTTTCTCAACATGATGTCATGTGCTCCTTCAATATGTTACATTTCAGAATATAATGGCATTTAGAATAATAATTTCCCTCGGTGGTATTTGTGGAACAAAGGATTGCTATTTGGGGTACATGAGTGGGAAATTCTTAATAAGAATACTCGGCTGGAAAAAAAGATAAAAGAATTACAGAATACCCATTTTTGAGTCAAATCATATATATTTCATAAAAGCTGCTCAACGTCAACACCTAGATTACGAGAAATCGGATGATCAATAAACTGTAAATGCTGGCCGGGATTGATTTTACACGGCTCTGCAAATGTAATAAACGTACATTCTCTAATTATATGCTAATTTTACTACTTCATATATTAAAGAGTACAGATTCTACTTTAAGATGATTCGTGACAGGATCCACCTCCCTTTATCTTCTGCTAAAGGTGAGTGTGGCCAGTGGACTCACGCGTGGCCCCGGGGCTTTTTAGTGAGCGGGGCCCGATTACCGCATGCGCAGTTTGTCTGTTGTATGTTTGTCAGGATGGATGACTAAATGTGTGTGGATACGTCTCAATGTCCTGAATTCTCAATATCACCATGAACTACTTCTAGCCGTTGTAGTTGCTGAACTTTTCAGGATATTTTTCTTAAGACATGTATTTTTCCCACCTTGTTTACATGCAGAACTTAGCAGAGGTTGGTCAATGTATTTAGGAGGGGCAGAAATATACATTCTTGCCCTCGTGTTTTAGAACGAACTGTAGCTCTTTAGAAACATCCACCTGTTTCCCTAATTTTTCCTCCCCAGTCCAACAGTGTGCTTTATCTATACCTTCCCCATGCATCAACTCTCTCCTTCTTAGCCGCATTTATTTATTTATTTATTTGTTTGTTTATTTATTCCCTTGACTCTTTGAGTTCCTATTAATAAGCTGTCAGTTAATTAAATATAATGTGTCCCTTCTGGAAAATATTCACACACCGCTTATGCAAGATAAATACAAACACACGGCCTTTTCATACGAGATTGGATTCTGCACACTATAGGGCCGGGAACATACTTGGTCTTTTACATTAACTCATGCATGCACGCATATAACCCATACACATACATGCTACCTATGTTGTCATACTTGCACAGAACATACGAAACATTGTAAATATTTCCTGTTCATGAAATAAATGCACAGACGTTATAATGTTACAGGAATGTTATAAATAGCGAGAAACAAATACATTTCCCATTTTATGATTCAGCGCCGTGGGTTCTGAGAATGGCGCGCTCTGCTTGTACACATACAAGTGGTTTTCCTGCCACTTATAGCACTGCAGTTGTAAAAACAGGATATATCGCTCTGTAACCAAATAATACGAAAAGGTAACTTTTACTTATCCCAGGAAAGAAGGGAATTGGTTAGAAGAAATGCTTGGGTCTTGACCCCTTTTTTTAGGACCCAAACCTGTTGTACTTTTCTTCCGTTCACATTTTCTAGGAGCTCAGAAAACGTTTTGCGGGTTTGAATGTATCTCAGTGATCCACAGTCCCAAAGGTAACAATAATGTTTATGTAAACATCAAAGAATGTGTTTACACATACATACATAGAATTTATTGCCAGATAAGACCCATTCTGCCCATATAGGCTGCCCATTTTTCTTGATATAAGGGATTCAAACCGCTCGAAAGAGTCCTTGGACTGGTCCTGTAATGAGGATAGCTTTATGTCTATCCCATTCCCTCACTGTACTTCTGCTACCCCTCAGTAAAGTAGAACTTCCTTACATTACTTCGCAACCTCCGACCCTTTAGTTTTAGACTCTCCTCCTGTACTTTGTTAAATCTCGTTATGTATTAAAATGTTTCTATTGCATCTCCCCTCTCTTATTTCCTCCAAGTTATATATATTTAGATCCCTTAGTCTTCCATGTTGCAAACCACTCACCAATATTTTTCTGGAGATGGGGTATCCAGAACTCTATACAATCGAGAATCGTAATGCGCCAGAACGGCCTTCTCCTTCCTGCTACTAATGCCTCTTGCTATACAACCCAGCACCCTGCTTCCTTTTCCCAAAGCTTTATTGTATTGTCTGTTTACCTTTATATCCTCAGAAATACATATTTAGTCCCTCTCTTCCTATGCCACTGACAGAACAGTGTCCCCAATGCTTTATTCTGCCTCGGGATTTTTACGTCCCAAGTGCATTATTTTACATTTATCAACATTAAACTGCAGCTGCCGCACATTCTTCTAATTTACTTAAGTGATTTGCCATTTGAGTTGTTCCACCTGGGAGGATTACCCTGTTGCAGACCTTTGTATCATCTGCAAAAAGGCATACCTTACCATTAAGACCTTCTGTAATATCACTAATAAAAATATGAATAAAATAAGGGTCCCTGTACTTGGAAGTCCTTCTAAATATATATCATTAACTACAACTTTCTACCCCTGTCACTTTATTCAGCTTTCTTGACATTCAAACCCACGTACTGCAATTTATTTATAGGTTTTCTTTGGGGGATTTAACCCTCAAGTATTAAGTGCATTCTTTGTCTTTAATGTCATGTCTGGACAAACTCGCTAACAATGGCTAAAATATATATGCTGACACCTAACTTAATGTATCATTAAGGCTTTATTCCTTTCTGACTCCGAAAAAATTCCAGATTGCTCCTTAACAATATTTGACTGCTAAACACATTTGTCCAAAACTGGTTATATTTTTTTTATAGATACTTTTTTTCTGCCAATAAATGTTTTTATTTTGGTCCTGGACTATTCATTATTAGGTAGCCCTGGCCGCTTTCTTTGAAAAAGCATTACGAAATTCCCCCAACTTATGCAACTTGGCAGGGTAGTTTGGTGCTGCAGGTTTCCTGCACCTTGTGCCTTAGATGGTATTGAAAACAATGGGAATATAACTACAGGAAGCCAAATAAATGGTGAATAGATACACATTAGGAATAGAAAATGGTGCAGAATGTAGGATCTAGCTGTTTTTTTAGCACAGAGGGGGTAATTCCGTATACAGCCAGCAGTACGTTGGATTCCTGCAATACCATTGGTTATCCCAGATTGGGATTTGTCTATATGTTACCTGATTGTTTGGATCTTGGGAGGTGGGCAACCATGGTTGAGATGCATATAGACACACTTCAATAGAGCAAGTTCCATTAACACACAAATCTTCAATAACTGCCATATTCCAAACTACTGGCACGCCGATGCAGAACTCAGTAAGATTTTTCCTACCGTGCATCCCACTTTCTGTAGATGCTAGAATATAAGGTTACTTAAATACATATTTAGTGTGAATGCCCTGTTTTCTAACCTTTCTGCGAAAGCATTCACTCAGTTGTCAAGTCCATAACAGACTGCACACTGCATTTTACCCCGGTGTTCAATCTATTCCACCACTCTAGCTCCTGCTATTAAAGATTGGATTTTCGTGCCCAAATAGCTCCTTTCTCTAATCCAAAACTCTCTATAACAATTGCTTTCAAAACAAAGGGCGCATGTTTCACGTAGGTGTAATAAATGAATTTAGTTATTTGGTTATGTTTACCCTCTACCACTTTTTACTACTTCTCTGTTTATCCAGCACCTTTTCAGGGAAGTAAACCAGCCGTTTTACTGGATGGATTTTATGGGTTCAAATGATTTCACTCCCTGTATTTAATTAGCCTCCACTAGTGTGGACAGTCCTTATAATCATGTTGTCTGATCAGCTCTGTCTCATGGCATAACTGTACATTATTATTATTATTATTATTATTCTTTTGTTTATATAGCGCCAACAGTTTACGCAGCCCTTAATACAATACATAAATTCAAGGGGTATGACAAGACAAGAATTGACAGACTAAAACAAATCGATACATTAGGTGGAGATAGCCCTGCTCGCAAGCTTACAATCTTGAGGGAATCCCATATCATGTTACTTTTGGCTACCACAACTCATGTGCCAGTCCTTATATTCCCCCTCAATCACTATAAGTAATGCAGTCTCCTGTCTGCATTACTGTGTGCCTTAATATCTACCACAGCCCCCCTTTTCCTTATTAGAGATCCTCCAAAACACATGAGAAGGGCTGTTCCTAGAGTATTTGGCATCCAGGGCAGATCCTGTATGTGTCACCCCCACCCCCCCCAAAAAAATGAATATTGGCAAGAATATTTATTTCAACAAACTATGTCAACTAGAAAAACTCTGAAAACTCAATTATCTTATAAATAAATTAAATAAGTTTAAATAAATAACATTTAATGAACAGATATGGTAAAGCATAACTCCTATAAGTATATACTGAGCCAGACATTGATGGTGGTAAGCGTAACTCCCATTACTATACACTGAGCCAGACATTGACAGCAGTGCAGCATAACCCTTATCACTATACACTAAGCCAGACATTGACATAGTAGGCCTGTCTGTGCCACCTCTGACCCTCCAAACCTACCTGGTGCATTTCTGCCCCTAAACACTCACTTATTCATTCTTTCACCCATTCACTCCACCGTACCCCTTACCTCTCTTACCACTGCTGCCCCTTTATCAGCCCGCTTGTGTCACCTCTACCCCTTTAGCAGCCTGCCTGTGCCACCTCTGAGCCCGAAAACAGCCTACCTGTGCCACATCTGCCCCAATTAGCAGCCTGTCTGTGCCAACTGTGCTCTGAAACAGTCTGTCTGTGCGACCTCTGCCATTTAGCAGTCTTCCTGTGTCACATCTGCCCATGAAACAGCCTGCCTGTGCCACCTCTAACCCTGAAACAGCCTGCCTTTGCTACCCCTGCCCCTAAAGCAGCTTTCCTGTGCCAACTCTGCCCATGAAACCTCCTGCCTTTGCCAACTCTGCCCCTGAAACAGCCTGCTTGTGCCAACTCTGCCCCTGAAACAGCCTGTCTGTGCCAACTCTCTCCCTCAAACAGCCTGCATGTGCCAACTCTGCCCCTGAAACAGCCTCCCTGTGCCAACTCTGCCACTTTAGCAGCCTGCCTGTGCCACTTCTTCCCCTTTAGCAGCCTGCCTGTGCCACCTCTGCTCCTAAACAGCCTGCCTGTCCCATTTCTGCCACTAAACACTCACTCCTTCACTCACTCACCCATTTATTCACTCTCCCGCACCCCAGACACCTTCATGCAACTGTGATAATCTGAGTTCATATTTCCAATTTCGGATCCCATCTGTGCATTTATTGTTGTAATAACCTTTGACTGTTGTGTTGATGGCGTGCCTCTATAAACATTGATTAAACAGAATGCTTACAAATGCTGAGTATGTTAAACATTCTGCCCTTTAACAAAAAGTATATATATATATATTACTGGAAAAACTAAGATCTGAGTTCATGGGATCAATGTGTATTTTTGTTTTAATTAGTGGATAACTTAATAGTTCTTGCAGAGTACATTGTTAGAGATATATAACTAGTATTTGATATTGTAGTTAACACAAACATACTTAGGTACGACTGGAGACCAATTCATTAACCCTTATTTTCTGAAAATCAGCCATTTTTGTAATTCCGTTCATATATTGAATCCTCCCCCAAGCATTAATCTATTAAATATTGGTGTAATGTTAAAATCTAGCCCTGTAATTTTGAGATGCATTGTATATGGGCTGTATCCTTTATTTTTTTTTCTTTCTTGGTGTAATTACAAAAGTTCCTGGCTGTTATGACTAGACAAACAAATTGATATTGTCATGTCCTTGCCAGATAAAAAAAAACTTTAAGACTAATTAAGCTTCTGCGTTTATCACCTGGAGTCTCTCCTCATTCTTAATGTAAATCCTACATTTCACAGTTTATCTGTATATGAAGGTGATAGATGTATTATCTTCCAGTTAGGAAACTAACCTTTCGCCACAGAGCTTAGCTTGTTGTGCCAAAATAGCTCCTTGCTTTAATCCAAAGATCTCTACAAGAGTTGAATAGATTGCAAAACAAAAAGTACATTTCACATAGTTTCATAAAATAATTTAGTTATAATAAAATTGTGGCGAAACTTACCTTTTACCACTTTTTACCCCTTCTCCCTGGCAGGGAACTAATAATATCTCATATTACCGAAGTCCGTACTAAAAACTAGGATTTATTTTACGTTGACATATTTTTATGTATTTATATATATAATATTTATATATAAAAGATAAACATTCATGAATACTATGGTGCAACACATACGGTTACTTTAAATAAATATATCCTCACTTTGTTCTACACAGGAGAATATGTGCCACATGGTGCAGCAAAAGTGGTTTTAGCCACAAATGGTTGTTGCAAACATGTAACAAGTAATACAAAATTGGGACTTTATAAAAACTGCGGCCGGAGCGTATAACAGAGCTAACAGAGTGTCAAATGTGGCGGAACAGTTAATCAGCGTGCGGCTGCGAGCTATGTGTCGAGGAGCCATAAGGGAGACCCAAGCTAATGGTAGATTTCATTATACGCTCCGTAGAGACGTATAAACCTGGGTACAATACTGTAGTCCATGTGGGTGCTGACTGAGAGGGGAATTCTGTCCTGTTTGGGAGAGATAGCAACCTTAGAATATATAGGAAAGGATTAATGAGGCAGATCCTGGAACAATTTGCTACCCCACTGAGACAAAGGTAGAATTGTCCCACTTTAAGAGAGGTTTCCCTGATAGCTCCTCGCTGCCCACTCTGTGATCTTTGGGGACATAGCTATTTTTTTGCTCGGTACGACCAAGAGCGTTTGAGAAAGACCATGTTCACCTAGCAGCCTTAATAATGCCCTCAAAAGCATTGCTACAAATGGAACTGTAGATTGGTTCCGTTCAGGACCATGGACAGAGTGTTTCTCTGCGGATACTTGTGCAGGTGAGCTTGGTCATCGTTCTACACACAAGCGGCCTATTTTTAACACATCTGATGTGCTGTAGGTGCAGTCTTTTGCAGAATGCCGCTCCTTAATGTCTTAACCTCTTCTGCACACCCTTTCTCTCTTTCCGCCATCACGCCACTTTAAGCAAATTTCTTTCCCCATGTACAGTTTGGAAGCAGAAGCATTAACCTTCTGCTCTCAGTATTGGCGTCATTATTTCTCCCCTAGTCAGCTGGTGATTATAGGTTTAGGCAGCCGTCGTGAGGGTGGGTATAGAAAAGGGAGCTGAATTCACAACGGGCAATTGTTTAGATGTGCTAGTTTGCCATGTTTTGGCACAGATGCCAGGTAACCTGCGATAAAATAATCCCTTATGCTCAAGCAAAATATTTACAAAACAATCGCTGATTGACGAACAAAAAGCATGAGTTATAGGGCGTTTTAATGAATGAGTTTAGCAGTTGCAGTGGTAAGTCTGTCCCTTTGCGCGTCGCTGCTGTCCCTTTGCAGCTGTCTGTCCCTTTGCCGCTGTCTGTCCCTTTGCAGCTGTCTGTCTTTGCCGCTGTACTGTCCCTTTGCGCTGTCTGTCCGCTTTGCCGCTGTCTTGTCCTCATTGCGCTGTCTGTCCCTTGCAGCTGTAATGTCCTTTGCAGCTGTATGTCCTTTCGCTGGTCTGTCCCTTTGCCGCTGTCTGCTTTGGCGCTGTCCCTGTCCTTTGCAGCTGTATGTCCTTTGCAGCTGTATGTCCTTTGCAGCTTGTATGTCCTTTGCCGCTGTCTGTCCCTTTGCCGCGTATGTCCCTTTGCGCTTTGTCTGTCCCTTTGCAGCTGTATGTCCCTTTGCCGCTGTCTGTCCCTTTGCACCGGTGCACACTCTACTCCCTTCACACCAGCAAAATATTAGCATGCCTTCAGTTACTCTATTCTCCGACTTTAACACTTTATGTTGCTCCTTATATAAGTGATGCCATTACTTTTGTATTTCTTACACGCAGACAGGCCAACTGGCCCTCAGTCATGCACAATAACTTTTTACAGGACTCGTACAATAAAAATGGTTTATAGTCTTACACTGGTAGCTTTTTATGCTTTATGTGTAATATTATACTATGTTTAAAACAGATACTCATTCACTTACACATTAATGACCTAGCTGTGCTAAGTAGGCTGTAACTAAGTATTTAATCTATTGGCACTCTTGATGTGTGGAAATGGAGTGGATTGGAAAGTAGATTGGACAATTACAATAACAATAGATTTGTGGGAAGATACCATGGGGCATCAAGGCACCAGACAGCTATTCAGAATGTATGGGCGCATGTAAGCTTGGAGCCTTACACAACCTGGAGCCTTACACAACCTGGGTCTTGCATTAAATGCAGTTCACTCTCCTGTGCTATACTGTGCAATGGGGATGTTGTGAGCCATCTGAAGTCAGCATATATATATACATTATATATATATATATATATATAGGATAGCATGTAAGTGGGGCTATGATGTTTGGCGTATCTACTCCTCGTATATTCCATTTCAATTGTTTCAGTTTGGTTCTTTGTAATGTAGCCTTTCATCAATGTAGTAAGTATTGCATACATTTTTTTGCACTATACATACAGTACAGTATGGTTTATGTTGTTTCCAAGCGTAAAGGTGTAAGACAGGCCTCAAGAGTTAATGGGGTTAGTTGTCCTTGTTTTCCAGGAGGTGATCAGCCTTTACCCCAAGACAGTTCCGGTAACGCACTTTTCCGGGCACGTGGGACAGGAAGGAAAACAACGATGTGTAATCAGTAGAGCAGCGTATAGAGCAAAGAGTTCATGACACATGTTGTCTGGTGTATCCCTTGTACAGGTTCATATATGGAAAGGATTTAGGGAGTTGACACTCGAGTCACAATTATGAATCTCTATTTGATTAAATGCTGGAGCTTATAAACTTTGAACTATGTCTGTACTTTCTACATTATTATGTAAATGTCAATGTCCTCCAGGACATACTTGAAAATGAGATAAATCTCTAAATATATAGTTCCTGATTTATAAACAAATAAAATGATGACGCCTTATTACTATTAAAATCAGTGGGATAATAATGATGGAAACTTTGGCCCAAACACACAGGCATGCGTAGGAAACGCGTATTCAGATGATATTTTAGATAATATTATTTTGCAAGTAATTCTATTGCAGTGAGAATTCATTGGTTTTTCAGCTTATATAACTGGCGGAATATAGATGTCCTATTCACTTTACAGAGGACAAATTGGGTCCTTTTGTTCATCGTTTTGGCCAACTCTAAACCACGTTATCTATCCTATCACCGTATTAATAAAAATAATTACAGCCTAACAATGTAAGAAATGGCATTTTCTGTGCAGGTCACTGTTGTCCTGTGTAATTTGTGTTTTTGGAGTAGGAGGTTTATATGTGCTTGGTGCTGGTCTCTGCGTGGAGAATCTGGTATTCAAATAGACTCAGCCGAGACGGACTCCATTGGTACAATAATCTCTCGTAGCCGTTCCATACATCTTTTACGAGTATCTAGACTAATCAGACACGATAGAAGAGAAAGATTTTGGTAAAATTACCTCTCCAGAACGTGGTGGTTCTATAAATATCATAGTGGTTTTCAATTTCATTTCAAGGTAATTTCATGTGGACCGTTGAAATGCCTCATGTGGTGGGTGGCATTGGGACACTCTTGACAAAGCTTGAGGTTCTGGCTTAGACAAACAATTTGATAGTGAAGGTTATTTCTGTTTCCGTACAAATTCAAGGCATGTTTTTTGAACAGTGGAACTCAATGGAAACTGGAAAAATGGTGACTGAAGAATACTTTTTTGGAATCATATTTGTTCTTCATTCTGCACAATTTATTCCAAGGACACAAGGGAACCCATGGCAGTGTTGTCGTCTACTATGAACATTTATTAGTAAAAATATTAGTGTATGTATGGAACGGCAGAAATGGTAAAATGTTTATCGATCCCCAGGCTAGTGTATTGTAATTGAGACAGGATAATGAAATGCTTAAAAATTCCCCTAGCCCTTTTTTCCCCTTGGAGTACTAACCTACTCAACCCCCAAGCATTTTTAATGTTGTTTTTGGAGCTATGAGTGTCTGTGAAACTTAGAATTTGGACCTAGCTTGGCCAGGTCATGCGCAGACGTCTTCTCACTCAACAAATGACAAAAAAACTGATTTAAAATTTTCCCATGAGAAAAAAAAAGATTTTTCTTTTCCTTGGACATAAAATACAGTGCTTTATGCTGTAATGTAGGTACTAACAAAAACCAGATTTTTGCTTCCCAGAGGCTGCCACGTGATATTTTGGGTGATTTTCCCTGCTCACACACCACACTGAGTTGTTTAGGGCAACTTCCATGGACTTTTAATAGTCAGAGTATCCGACTGTGATTAATACTGTTATTCGCCGTCAGGCAGTGTGATAAGAAGTCAGGGTGTTTGTCTAGTAGATTGAGCTAAAATAACGGTGCTGGAACACATATGGCTAATAAGAATGCAAAAACTACAACTTTTTTAATCTGGTGCTATTGGTACAAAATGGCAGAAGTTTTCATGAAAGATGCCCTTAAATTAAAGTGATCAACTATGTTTCACAACGAAGGTTACAGAATCTTGTTGTTGACAGCTTTCCACGCTGCTAAAGATTACTTCTGCCTCCTCTAATCGCTTCTAATCGCAAGGAGCACAATCTCCACTATGATTTGATTTAGTTGCTTTGAACTGGATCTCCTAATATGCCTTGAAGCGATAAAGAGCATTCCCAGAAGATATCTTCACTCATCTAACCCAACTGGGAGCGCTCACTAATGCCATCAGCAAGTGTCCTCATCTATGGTGGTGTTTCTCCATTTAGACAAAACATTAATGGAACTTCCTACCATGTTTATATCGTATTCTTTTTTTTTTTCTAAAAGTTTTTTTAACTTTAACAAGACTTTTCAGTTTGTATGTCAGCAACCTATCAATAGTTGATTTTGTGTAACGAGAATAATGAGGAATGGTACAAACTTCTACATGAGCATTCAACGATGCTAGGGATTATGTTTCTCGTGCAAAAGTGTTCATTTCTGCAGAGAGGGTGGAACAGCATCTTTAAAAGTAAAAAAAAAATCAGAAGCTTCTAGGAATGGAAGAAACTTTATCTTAAAAGTGCATTTGCTGTACTTTACGGACCTTACGTAAAATGTAATATACTTAGGAAAGACAAGCCGATGTAGCAACATCATATTTATATCAAATAGATTGAGTTGTGCAGATGAAAAAAATGGAGACTTTAAAAGATTTTTTTTACCCCTTGCTAAAACTGTAGCGTTTTTATGTGAAGCGCTCTGGACCGAGACTGGGACAGAATACGAGATAAGGGAAATTGATCAACATTGCTAAATAATAGATGCCAGCAGTCACCATACTAACTAGGAAAGCAAGCCTGTTTCTCAGATTTCATTGTTCCCTGAAATAAAAAAAAATACATCTGCAATAATTAGCATTTCATTCTAAAACTGTCAGCTATCGCCTCACCTGCATAGAAAAGGTTAACATCTGTGCAAGGTCTTTAAGCGTTCGTCTCCAGGTAGAGTGAATAAGCTTAGTGTGAGATTTTCTTCTTCTTTAATGCACAGGATTTTAATTGATTGAAAATTGATGATGCAATAAAAATGCGAAATGTCTTTCACGTTTTTGAAGTCGCTATATTTTAGCAAGCTGTACAGCACTGGACCGGCATTGTCCTCTTTTCCCCACTGAGCTTTTTTACAACTACCATTTTATATAGTAAACGGTGCCGATTGATTCCGCTTCCGTTCACCTGCAATAGACCGGGTTCATCATACGACCGAAATGTCTTTAGGAGCATGTTATGAAACATAGACTTTGACGGCAGATAAGAACCATTCGGCCAATCTAGTCTGCTTGTCTTTTTTCCGGATGTAAAGATTTAGAAATTAATCAGTCTTTTGGTGTCATCTGATTTAGGATAGCTTTATTTTTATTTTTTTTGGGAGCCCGAGGTGCGTGCTCCTGGGTGCCGCAATCGTGCATAAGCAGCGGAAACCTGAAGAACTATTCTGGGCTTCCCGAAGGGAAACCCAGACAAAATTCCTTCCATCCCCCATGGGAGGGCCGGATCTTCAGGTCACCCCCGAAGGGTGAGACCCCTTTGAACTTTGGGTCGATTCCTTAAACAGGAAGACCGCGGCAGAACAGCTTCATCACGCGCTGAAAACAAATTAAAGCAGTGTCCAAAAGCAAAAAGTGTCAATCCGTGTGTCAACACATCCAAGGTGAATGGCCTCGCGGCTGAGTTCAGTGATCAACAAAATGCCATCCAAAGTCTAATCGGGCACTCGTGCAGCACTGAGTGGATGTATATATAAATGAAATAAAATCAGGTCAGCCAATTGTAACCCGAACCAGATTCAAAATATGTCCTCAAACCGCGAAGGGCTGATGGGTTAGGGGGAAGGACAAATGCATAAAGGAAAAACCGCCTAGTGGCGACGCCGTGCGCTCACTCATGTGCGGGGCTTTGCAAAACTTGCACATAGGCGACTGCAGCGTGTGTGTGCTGGGCAAACCGGCACCTGCTGCGGGCTCCATGCTTTCCCCAGCCCCTAACGGCCAGAGGATCAGTGTCGCCCCCCCCCCCCCGCATAGGGGTACTACACTTGATCTTAGCCAAAAGGCCGAGAAGCGATGATAACTTTATGCCTATCCCATGCATGTTTAACTTCACTCACTGCATTAGCCTCTACCACGTCTACTTGGAGGCTGCACTTTCCTACCACCTTCTCAGTAATGGAGAACCAAGAAGCCAGGTCTCATGTGGCCACCATATACCTGGTCATACTACACAACTAATCTTAAATTAGGGACAATATTTTAGCTAATAAATTAATCTCTGATTCATGCCTCAATCCCAGATAACATTTCCAATGGCTAAACAGGAGCACTTTAATGTTATGGCGTGTGGTAAGAGAGCTTGCAGGGTTTTTGTGATAGTTATATATGTAAGTAAGGTGTTTAGAAGAAGAATGATGTATTTTCTTTATTCCTGTTGATAAACATGTCATTGTTGTTTCTAGAACGTATATCCTGCAAACATTCTGATCTACCAGACAGAAGGGACATTAGGGAAGGAGCCAGAGAGATTTGGATCCCCGGAGAGGGACACTAGATGGATGGAGCTGTAATTTATAAAGGACCGTTGTATAGGTTTGTTACTTAATAAGTATTATAAAATGTACGAAAAGTATAATTTCCTCATCACATTCTAAAAGTCCTTTAGCTGTCTATGTCTTTATTTATCATAGCCTCTTCTAGAATTCTCTGCTTTTTCTTGTCTGTGTTTGAAAATCAAATCTTTAGGGGCTAAATGCAAACCTTATTTTTGTTCTAAATTAATAGACCGCTTATTAAATCATAATTTGCTCATATCATGTTAATTAGGAAAATAATATGCCCGAAACAGGATTTTGACCTCTTGATTGGTTTGGGCATGCCTTATCTATCTATATTCACTTGCGTATGTATAGTATATCTGTATCTTAGTGTCAAGTAGAAGAGCAGCAAGCTCCTACATTTCACAGATCATCAAAACAACATGTTTCTACTTAAACTTATTATGTTCCAAGCAAATTCTACTTGAGCACTTATCTTCTATGTCCTTGTGATCGCAGCCGCATTATGTTGGTCATCTGGTTGATGAGAAATCTACATGCACATACATCAGCCATAAGAAATGCATACATTCCCACCCAATTTTACATTACTTTCAATAAATAACACTGATACCCCGGCTGTATAGCCAGTTTCTAGTTCAAGACAGTTTGGATAGTTATTATTTATTCAAACAAACTTGTAAGGCTTTACAGTCAGAAAACATGATATGGATCAGCAAAACAACAAATCACCCAGCCAATTCATACTGCAAATCCTATAAATGACATTTAAAAGCACCTCTCTCAGGTATAAGTATTGGAGATTCAGTCACATCATTCGGCCATATATTGCTTAACCCACCACTATGTGAAAGTGCCCCAATTGTAGAGAATCCAATCTGAATATAGCTGTATTGATTGCAATGGAGGTAAATCAGCAGTACTGCACAATGTTTAACCCACCGAGGCTCTCCTGTAATTTAAAGCCATCTCTGGACACCATTGATGAGGAACATTGATGTGCGGTAGGAGGAAGGGTAACCCAGGAGTCTGGTCCGGACGTCAAGACATAAAAATACAGATTCGGGGTGATGATTAAACCACCAACATCTACATAACAAAACGTGACACCCAGTAGATACATACCGCAAAATCTTTTTTGCCAGAAATATGTGTTTTAAATGGCATTTATGGGATTTGCAGCATGTATCTACTTGGCGTGCACCAAATTCTTGCTTTTTATGTAGACATGGTCAATTTGATGACACCCTGAGATCTGTATGTATATGCTGGTGTGACTCTCAATAAGTTAGGGGAAGACTAGCGAGGGTAAATAGTAGCATTTACCATCCGGGTTGCCTTGTCTTGAGGATTTTTTCCACTAGCATTTCACGTGTGTTTATTGCAATTCCAAATGTAGTCATTGGATGTCTAGCGTTACAAGGACATCAGCATTTACGCCATCACTGGATCCTCTGAGTTAGGGGGTTTACTCCGTTCTTCATGGACTGCTAAAAGGCCACAATGCTTTAATAACCCAGCTTGGGTACATCAATCTAAAAAGAACCAATAAATTACTTGTTTTCAGGCAAGAACGTACAGAATCCCTAACTTGTTTGTAGCCCTTGAGGACTGGAATCACACAGCTCTGTTCTGTCCTCATCTATGTGGCCCCTAATGCTGAATGTGTGACAGGCGGCACCGGATAGCGCACAATTTTTAAAAAGAATTTTGAAATCAATGGATAAAAATAACTTTTTATTTGTCATAATTGTAAATGAACATTTTCACACATTGATTGATTTGTTAACTAAGAAACTGTGCATGTTTAATAACAATCCCTTCAAAATACAGCTTTTACATCTCAGCGGCTTCTTTACCTGTGAAAAATCTAAATGTAAAATTCATCTTCATTTTGGAAGCTCAAATAGTTATTTTATATTCTTTTTTTGTCGTCTTGTTTCCAGTTATAAGTACACCTTTTACATGTCTATGAGTCCTGAGGTCTCAATTCTGCCCTCTGCATATTATTTATTTAAACATATTTTTGTTGTTAACATGCATGTTCTCTCTGGAGACAAACGGAAAGCCTGTGGACTGCAAAACTCAGCATCTCTGATGGTATACGCCATCGCTGACTAAACGCCATTGAGAGGAACGAAACAAACACATTAACTGAGTAACATGCACGGAAAGCTTGATAGAGAATTCCACCAAAAGAATATATATATATATAATATATATATATATATACTGCTATATGAGGAGATGCGCTTCAAGGATAGTATGCAGTAATTCATTTTTTAGACAGAAATTTCCTTAATAAATATTTAAATACAGCATTTAAATAAAAATAATTTAGCAGATTTGCCTTTTTTTTAAATAAGATCTTTATTTTTAATTACTCTAGTATTCTATAGAAATCAATCCCATCTACTCACTTTTAGACACGGTGATCTTAAATCTTGCAGATTTTCCAGGAACCAGGTATTTCGGTGAACCAGGTATTTACGTCCTGGTACAAATTCTGCCCTAGTGGACCTTATCAGCACCTATTGATGCCAGCAGTGGGCTCGGGCTAAACAGGCTGGTGGGCTATCAACCTTAAAGAGACACAGAGCCAAATGGCTCTGCAGAGTATTTCATGTAGAAACAATCTGTGTCTAAAAAGCGTATTATATAAAACTGGAATCCATCTGTCCCTCTTTTGTTATCTGTTTCTCCTCTTTATGAAGAGCTAAGAATGTTTGCTAGATATGAAAGGATCGCTGTGTTCTACAGCC
>VKOC01019334.1:0-17154 GCA_009364415.1 Spea multiplicata | reverse complement strand
CACACAGAGACTCAGACAGTCTCTCGTACACTCACACAGGTAGTCTCTCTCTCACACACACACAGACTCAGGCAGTCTCTATCATACAGAGACTCAGGCAGTCTCTCACACACGCACACAGACTCACGGCAGTCTCACACACACACAAAGACTCAGGCAGTCTCTCACACACGCACACAGAGACTCAGGTATTCTCTCACACATGCACACAGAGACTCAGGCAGTCTCTCTCTCTCTCACACAGAGACTCAGGCAGTCTCTCTCGCACACAGATACTGCCTTTATCTGCCTTTAGAGACCCCCAAATCATTTGTTTTATTTTTTTTTAATTTAGTATGACAAGTTAGGCCACATCAACAGAAGCAAATATATAAACAAAATATGCTTACAATACGTGAAGCAGCGTATAAATTCACATACATTATCACAATTTCGATAAGATTACAATAAGTAAAACAGCATATAAGTTTCCAATCTTATACACAGGTTCACATATATATATTGATGCGTCTAAAAATGAAAATAGTATAAAACACAATTAGACTGTTTTACTTTTTTAAAAATTGTTACTTTTTTAACGTAAGGTCCATCGCGCAGACCTTCGCCGGCTGTCAGTGAGGAGAGTTCCCCGCACTGGTGCAGGGAATTCTCTCTGACAACTGGAAGGTGTATGCGCAATGGACGCAGACAACCCCTGCTGCTAACTGCACCTCCTTCCGGCTTCAGCGGACGTTGCCTATGTGAATTGCGTAGACGTCTACCTGCTGCCCTGACTACACACTAGGGACTCTTAGTCAAAAGCACCGGTAAGTTGGGGGGGGTTAAATGGGAGGCATAAGTCATTCTGTAGGCAGAGTGCTCTATGAAATGCTTTTAAACCTCTAATACACCACTCTGCCTCCTGAAATGCCTTATACCTCCCTATATGCCACTCTGCCCCATAATATGCCTTTTAACCCCTAAATGCCGAGTGGCATATAGGGGTATAAGGCATTTCTGGAGGCAGAGTGGCACATAGGGGGTCAAAAGGCATATCATGGGGCACAGTGGCATATAGAGGGTTAAAAGGCATATCATGGGGCACAGTGGCATTTAGAGGGTTAAAAGAGTGGCAAGCCTGGGGACAGATGTGCAGATGTGCAGGTTGGAAAATAAAAGGAAATATAAACAAAAACAGTTTTTTCTCAATCATAGCTTTTATTAAAACTTTTTCCTGTAGGGCCGTCTTATATTCAGGCTTTTTCTTTTTTTTCTTAATACTCAGATTTTGGGGAGTCGTCTTACAATCGAGCAAGTACAGTAGCTTTGGCATAGTAGTAGGCTCTTAGGCCCGTGTCAATTTAAAATAAAATACTGCTAGTAGTTTTACTAGTTAGTGTATTATAGTTTAAACTTGAGTTAATAACACCATTTAGTGGCTTTAGTTAACCAATTGTTAGATAACTTGAGCACTTTGGCAGGCTGCACACTACAGTTGTGCATAGTTTTTCATCAGTAGCACTGAAGAGAAACTTCCTCTATTTTTGGGGGTTTCTTTCATTTTTTTCTTTTTTTTAATCATTTTTCTTTATAAAGCTATTTTCCCTGTACCCCTAGTTTTAAACACTACACTACACACATAGCATCAAATGGATCCTCCTTTTGGGACTAAGAAAAGGAGGGAGGGACAGGCTCCATCTACCACTACCACAGCAGTTCTTCTACGGTGCAGCCTTTGCGTCAGTCTAGTTGGACATGTAGGCCAAGTTCTCGGTTATTATTTGGGGAATCATTGCTTGCAGGATCATTGCTTGGGGAATCATTGCTTGGAGGAATGATTGCTTGCAGGCAGTAGTAGTGTTGCTAGTCCTACCAGCTCTATGTTTTCTTTATGGAAAGCCTAAAGCACCAGAAGCACCTTCGAAGTTAAAGGGTAGCACAACTAATACTACTGCTAGCCCAGTGAGTAAAAAAAAAAGTGCCTGTTGCCCCCAGCAGCATCTTCCTCATCCACGAGCAGCATGCAAGGTACCAAGAAGAGTAAGTTTAGCAGCAAGACAGAGTGATGTTCCCAATCCAAAGCGCTCTCGTTCTTTCTCATGGAGACCACCACCTTTACCACCACTAGTGCTGTGCCAGCTGTTCCTACTGCCACACCATTTCCTCCTAGCACCACCTCTAGCAAGCCACCAAGTCCTTATAATATTTTTGTAAAGACAGTTAGAGAGAGGGTTACATCTAGCAGGGTACCAGAGGAGTGTGAGATTGAGAGGCCAATTGCAGAGTTAGGCTCTGTTCTTCTTGCTAGTACTACTACTAGTAGTAGTAGTCATGATAGTGTTAGCTCCAGCCTAGCAGGAATTCAATTTGATCTGGTTAATGAATAACTTGACATTTCACCAGTGCTGCAATGAAGCATCACCACAGCACTCAACACAACGCTGTGTTTTTGGGCAAAGATGCAGAAAAACGTAGGGCAGGCAGCATAGCTGGTGGCCACGTTGCTACTACAACTAGTACCATCTCCAGAGAGAGTGGGAAAACCCCAACAGCTGCTTCTGAGCCAATAGCAGCTACAGCTAGTGCTGGCAGGCAAAGACCAAGGCAGGATGGAGCACTGCAACATGTTCAGCCCACCCTGGAAGAATTTTGTGCATTCCAGGAGGTCAATGTCCAAACAGCAGGCCAATAAAATAACCTGAGTTATTGCGCAGTTTGTTGCTGTTGGAGGGGCATCCTTCTACGTGATTGAAGGGGAGCCTTTCAAACAATTGATGGCGGTACAGATTTGTGGAGTTCACCTGGCGGGCAGCATGCCTTTCTTTCCTTGACAGCACACTGGTGGCAGCCCGGTGTGTCTCAGGAAGCTGCTGCTGCAGCAGGCTACCGATCATTCCTTCTCCATGCAGAAGTGATGGATGAAAAGCACAGTTCCGAAAATATTTTACATGCAATAAGGAAAATGTTTTGCCATTGGGTGGGAGCACCAATGTTGAAGTTGGGTTGGTAACTAATGGAGGTGCAAACATGGTAAAAGTACTGCAAGATGGTCATATTGCTGGTGTGCACTGTGCAGCCCACATCATTCATTTTATAGTCAAGACAGCAATGTCAGAAGGAAGTAATGTAGCAGCAGAAAGATCGCTGGGCACTTCCACCACAGATTTAAAGCTAGCCCAGTTTTGAGACAAGAGCAAGAGAGGGCAGGTCTTCTCATACACTGTCTACAACAAGATGTGAGTACGCGGTGGAACTCCACTTTAGATATGCTGGAGAGGATTTTGGAGCAGCAGAGGGCAATCCATAATCTTGCATCAGAACACAATATTGGGATTACATCTCTATTGAATAGGGAGGATTGGACAGTGATCGCCAGCTGTTGACAGTCCTTAAACCATTCAGGGATGCCACAGAAAATTTAATCTTAAACACTGCCAGTCTGACCCAGGAAATCCCAAGGTTCTCCCATCTACGCAGCAAGAGGGATGTGTTCCTTGAAAACCGTAGCAGCCATAGTCAGGAAGCTGAAGGATCTGCTAAACGCGAAGAAAGTACCGAAACGATGCTAGCGTGCCTTTGCGATCCAAGGATTAAGGGAAAGCTAGCAATCAAATTCAATGTTCTTAGTAGCTACCGGGAGCAATTGGTTCAAAAGGTGCGTGACTGGCAGTGTAAAAGGGGAATGCTGTCTGAGGAGGGAGAGGTGGAGGAGGAGGAAGACATGATGTTATCTGCTAGTCCTAGCAGCAGCACCGCAAGCAGCATAACACAGCTGAGTAGAACAGTTGCATTTTGGGAAGAGGCACTTGAGAGTATAATCGGACCCACTGACAGAGCTAGCAGCAGAAAGGAGAGTAGTGCTACTTCACAGAGGTCAAACTTTACCTCTGTGAAGTTCCTTCTGTGCCTAGTGTCGATCCTCTTAGCTACTGGGATTAAAAGAAGAGTGTGTGGCCTGCATTCTCATGGGTTGCGCAGCAGCTGCTGTCATGTCCGCCAACCACTGTTCAAAGTGAGCGCGTGTTTTCTATGCCCACGCATGGCACCTCATCTGATGGGGTACCCAGCTCTTATGGGTCAAGGTAGTTTCTCCCCCCCTGGCTGCGTCTGACCGTGATTGGATGCTTTGCCCTGGGGGCGAAACAGGTGAGCGGGTCGTCAATTGCCCACTCATTCACCCTTTCAGTTTCCAATGCTGCTTCTGCTGGAGGTGGTGCCAGCGTCTTTTGCCAGCCAGTTTGCTTCCTGCTAAAAGTCATGCCTCAAATGTCACTAATGGTCAAGGTAGTTTCTCAAGGTAATAGTCACACACATTGTACTTCAGGTATGAATTTATAGCTCCTAGTATACAGAGAAGGAAATTTTGTACTTTTGCTCACTGACAAAGACATAATCAGTCTATAATTTTTATGGTAGGTTTATTTGAACAGTGAGAGACAGAATAACAAAAAAACAATCCAGAATAGAATAACGCATTTCAAATAAGTTATAAAATAAGTTAATTATGAAGTTTTCATTTTTTGTCAGCACAGTCATGCATATTAAAAATAAACACATTGAATTGAATTCCCATAAGGCTCAGCCAGACATACTACTTCCATGATGCTGGCTGAGCGCCATGGGAAGTGCAGCAACAGTAAAGCTGCAGATGCTAGCTGTGAACTAAAATTCCTATGATTCTCAGCCAACCAGGTGTCCACCATAATGCTGGCTGAGCATCATTGGAAGAGTAGTCCACAGCAGCAGAGATTTTTTTTAATTAAAAAAGGCTAATGTTAGCCTCCCTCCCAGGACCCCTACACACTGCCTTTACACACACCTGCCCATAAACACACATACGTACACAGACCTCGTGCTCCCTAATGTTGAGCCGACTAGAGGGAGATCTTCATCTCCCAACTAGTCTGCAGGCTGCAGCTGCTGATCGGGCGGCTGTATGCCCCCCCTTCCCTGCAGCTGCACATGAGGTGAGTGCAGATCTCTCCTCACCCTTCCCCTGCCCCTGCAAAGCGGGATAGTGGAAGGAATAGGCGGGACAGAGACCCAAATCGGGACAGTTGGGGGGCATGGCTTAAACTCACATAGCTGTAATACCCTGGACAAGCAGATGAATTGGATCATCTTCTAGTTGAAGAAATAACTAATAATATGTCAATAAATGATGATTATTATTATGATTGATTGTTGTATATAGTGCCATCATATTCTGTGGTTATCATTATGGGGTGCTTAATTCTTCCTGATGTAGACTGATGTGAGATCCTAAATTCCCTACTGGGTCTTAGGAAGTGGTTTGAAGAGCCAACAAGGAAGGAGGTTGTTCTAGAAAAAGTATTTACAAAAGGAGACTTGATTGCAGATGTCACTGTAGGGAAGTGTTAGGGCTCCAGTGATCATCAATCACTCTGGTTTTACATGAACAAGGTTTTAGTTTTCAGAAAGTACTCATTTAGTGTACTAAACTTTCCCCTACTTAAAACCCACCATATAGTACTGGATTGTTTTCATACACTTGCGTTTCGGGGGGGGATTGTACACCTACCTAACTCTATCAAACTTCCTACTAATCCCCTATAACATTAAGTACCCAATATGCATTAAAAGTAAGTGAATATACAAATATAACCTCTTAGGGTCAGGAGAAAAATGTAAAAAGTTTTTTTTTTTTTTTTAGAAACTTATGTTTTGAGACCCAGGGAAATCACTATTTCATACTGTTTTATGTCTATATCCAGCTCAGAAATACAGTGAAAAGGACAGAGACAGAAAGAGAAGAGAGAAAAAGACAGTGCTTACAAACACTTGAATACTAATTTAAGCGTAGAGAAATAAAACATTATTAGACGTGCCTAGGGCTGCAACTTTTGATTACTTTCATAATCGTTTAGTTGGCCAATTATTTTTTCGATTAATCGGATAAAAAACAATATGCACATTTTTTGATTATTTAAAATAATTTAATGAAGAAACTGGGTGTTAAAAACAAACAGAATAAAAGCAGTCCCAGGGGTTTTTAGTACCTCACGTTCTGGCGAGTTTTTTCCATTTTTTGTGATATGTCGGTTCAGCGATTATTCCTCTTTCCTGCGAATAGTGTAACCATGTAAACTATATATTGTTTTTTCAAGGAGAGGGCTTTCTTTTGATACCATAGTTAATTAGCTGAAAAGTTATGATGAGAAAGTTAGTAAAAACTAGCCAAAATTAGAAAAACTTTTCTTTTAATATATTTTCCCCTCTGAATCCTCACAAAGTTATGTAAGTAATGGAAAAAACCCTCCAAATGTATAAATTCAGGTGCCCTGATTTCACAAATACCTAATTTATATAGAATTTCCATACTTTCCCAGCACTTATAGGGAACCTACTATAAGGTGTACATTATCCTTTACAAAGCCATATAACTTTTACATTAGGTATGATGGGATTGCAACTCTAATTTTAAACCCAGAGAAACCCGGCCAAAATTGTTTAGCTGCATCTCCTGATTACGGAGATGCCCCACATCCTTAGCTTTTATATCTCTAGCGGGCCATATCCATCCCTTACATATATTACCCTATAGGGTAGTATTTTTCATACTTATGGCTTAACAGGTTTGGGGTTGTAAATGGAGGCAGGGGGTTATACCTTTTAGATGTTGTACTAGGGCAATGCGAAATAAGGTTTTTGTCCTTTTTTTAAATTATTATTTTTGTTTAAATTGTTTGTATTTTTTTATTTTATTTTTTTGCTGGCTTCTGCTGACAGGGGGGAGTCCAGGCTGCAAGATCGTGAAAATTTACATTAACGTGTCATTTCTCTAATTGCCTTCTTATTTTATCATGACATAATAAAATTAAAGGTACAAGGACCCAAACACAATACTTCTCAAACTAGGTTTTAATACCTAAAAAGTTTTACTAGTAAATATTAATTCACATGTCAACTATTTTTTTCATATTTAAGAATATTTAAGAATGCATTTCTTTTTATTTCCTTTTATTTGCCAACCTGCCCCCCCAGTTATGCACATCTCGCCCCAGGCTTACCACCCTGCCCTCCTAATATGCCACTCCCCCGATATGCCTTATACCCCCCTATATGCCACTCAGCCCCCCCCCCAGACATGCCCCACGCCTCCCTGGGGCATGTCTGAGCAATGCGTGTAGACAACCTCTGCTGCTGCCTGGCACTTCCCCCGGGACTGCTATGACAGAGCAGCAGAAGTGCCAAAAGCAGCGGAAGTAGGGCCTTTTTTTAAAAACCAAAAAACATTCATATATGCATTATTTTATTAAAAAAACGATTTTTATAAATAAAAAAACGTTTTCTGTAACCCCTACCTAACCCTATCTAATCCACAAAACACCCACCCTTTTAACTAGTCAAAAATCACAGGAAACCACTGTTTCTAACCCTTTTCTGTCTCTCTCCAGCTCAAGCACTGCCTTTGTCATTTATCCGTGCATATGATTGACTGTAACAGCAATCACATGCAAGGAAGGCCATTTTTTATCTTTGATGTTTCAAAGTATGCCTTTGGTGCTCTAAAGCCATAACTTGTACTGGTACTGAGGGCTACGGACGGCCAGCATTGTCCTTATAGCTAGCATGACCTATGAAAATCGGTTGCTGTATGTGAATTTAGCTAGAAGGGAGAAGGTGGCGTAAGTGAGCGATGTAGCAATGAAGATATTGTTCTAGGGTGTGGTTGGTCTTCTCAGTTTGCCCATTAGTCTGGGGGTGACACGCAGAAGACAGATGTCTTTGACTTTGTAGCCCCAACAAAATGCTGCCAAGAGTTTGGCGGTAAATTGTCTGAGAGAATCGAACAAGGCAATCCATACAAACAGAAGATTTTCTTCAAAAATAGATCTGATATCTTGCCAGCAGTAGGTGACCCAATGGTAGTGATTAAGTAAGCCATCTAGGTAAGCTTGTCGACCACAACCATAATAGTGTTATGGCTGCAGGACAAAAGGAGATCCACTAGATGTACCCTTGGCTCAGACACAAGTGACGATTGGACATACTTTTTGATCTCCTTTTCCATCTCTGGCCACCAAGTCAGTTCCAGGGTATTTTTAAACCACGATGCATGGCTGTAGGATGTCATGGACGAGGCTCAAAGCCTCAGGTTCAAAGGTTTTGTATGGGGTATTGATTTAGGAGGTCTATCAGAGGAAGCCAAAAAGTGTCCAGGTTCTAAAATAGTGTCTAAAATAAGGAAGCAGAGGCTGAGCACTCAAATGATAAGGTGAGTTTATTTCACGCAGGCAACGTTTCGACACGCCTTAGAAACATTAGTGCACACGCTCAAATATTTATGCAAAAACAAGTGATGAAGGGGTTGGACACACCCGATCATACATAACAATTTAAAGTGACACTGCAAACTGACCAGTCTGTATATAAAGTGACAGTGCAAGGATAGCCAGTCAATGTCTATATATAAATAAATATCATTATATTAAAAGTCTGAATAAATATGTGAAGTGATAAATATACTACATATATATATATATATATATATATATATATCTGTTATATCAAACAAGTGTACACAAGTTTAAAATCAACACTGTACTACAAATACAGACACTATATGATCTAGAGATATTACTGTAACAAAATTATGCTATGATAATATACAATATTAAAGATCGGTCTGTCAGCGCAGATGCACCAGTCAAATATTTCATAATCTCAAAATTTACAAAGAGGCATTAAATAAACATACAGGACCTACGTGTCCTTGTAACCTTTATACGTGGGAGAAACTACAAAGAAGATCAAAAGTAGATTTTCCAAACATAAATCCACCATCAAATTAAGAAAATTGAATTTACCGGTCCCATCACATTTTGATGAGTTGAAACACAAATTGACGGACCTTAAATTTTGTGTTATTGAACAGGTATCTAGACCTAAATGAGGGGGTGATCGAGTTAATATTCTAAAACAACGTGAAACATGGTGGATTTATTAATTGGATACATTATTTCCAAATGGACTCAATAGAGAATTGGATTTAATGCCATTTTTGTGAGCCTACGGCCATACCATATACACCCAATCTTGACTGATCTCGGGAGCTAAGCAAGGCTGGTCCTGGTTAGTATGTGGGTGGGAGACTACTTGGAAATACCAAGTGTCATAGGCTGTTAATTTGTGTGAAAGCCTTGCCCAAATATGAGATATTTAGGATGATTGTGAATCAAATTATTTTTGGGAATATATACTTTTACATAATGATATTCTTATTTATTTTGTCAATTCTCCGTTTATGGAAACATGCACAATGATAAAACACATAGGTGACAAGGTCTAAATGTACAGCGTGCAATTATTGTACAATACAGAGTAAACGGTAAAAGCGATCCACGGCGTTAAACAACAGAATGAACCATGTCAGAATGTTACAGAAGAGGATCAAGTTACGGCCGCATGCCAGAGTCATGTGAACACCAATATCGGCGAAAAACATAAAGGAAAATCCGGAGAAGACAATGTTGCGACATTTAGCGGAGGAATGTATGAAACAAAAACTAAGTAACAACAGAAAGGAAAACCGTGTTTCTCACTGTACAGCAGGGTCATCAAAAAGTTGTACATTACAGCAGGACGAAAGATAAAAGGTCAGTCACACAATACAGTAGGGGCGGGTAGCGCCGCCTGAGTAGCCCTGCAAGGGGACGACTGGGTAGAGCGTCCGTAGCCTACGTCAAAGAAACAGGCCGAGGTCATGAAAGACAACCAAGGGAGCCCTTTGAGGCCATTTTTGTATTCACGCCCCTGGGACACGGCCACCAGATCTTTCATTTGATAAATAAAATTGACCCTGGAGAACCAGGCATCAATTGGTGGGGGTCCCGGCCTTTTCCAGAACCGTGGGATAATTGACTTGGCTGCTTGGAGCAAATGGATAGTTAAGGACCTCTTGTAGGTACCAAAAGAAACATGTGTATGGAGAAGCAACATAGACTCAGGCGAAGCAACAAAATCTGGGTCAGACACATCTACAATTGCCCTGGTCACAGCCTCCCAGAACGGGCGAATATCCCTACACTCCCACCATAAGTGGAGAAAGGAGCCATCCACCCCGCCACACCTCCAGCACAGGGGAGGAGACCTGTGGCAGGAAGTGCTGTAACTCCAGGGGCACCTTATACCATCGAGACAGCAACTTAAAAGCATTCTTGTACTTTAGAGGAGATTGAGGTGCAATGGGCATCAATTAAAAGTGAATAGATATGAGAGAGCAAGTGGGACGGTTCATTAGACAAACTGCACAATTGCTCGAAATTGGACAGCTCCCTGGTGAGATGGGCGTTAGGAAGGAGGGAGGAGATGTAATGTTTCAGCTGGTGGTGCAAGAATACCGTCGGAAAGGGGGGAGGCTGTCTAGTCAGGTCAGTAACGGGTTTAAACTCAGTGCCCCGAAGAAGGTGATAGACATGTTTCGTTGCCAGACGGGGAAAAAGCCCTGGCATGCCCCTTTGTAGGTCAGTGGGGAGCACTGGATTATGTGTGTGTGGAAACAGGGGACTCGGCGAGGTAGTAAGGAGGCGACTGCTAGCGAGCCGACCCCAGACACGTAGTGTGGCAGAGACCGTGGGGTGTTTATGCTACAATAGCCGTCGAAAACGGTCCAGTAACCATGGAACCGCTGAGACATGGTGCACCAAAAATGAGTTCTCTAAAGGTATCCACAGCTTCGGAACTTCCAACGACCACTCCACGACACGGCGAAGATGTGAAGCTAACCAGTACCTCTCCACGCTGGGAACCCCCAGACCCCCTCTATGTTTGGGTCTAACCAGATGTTGGAACGAAAGCCTAGGATGACGGTCCCCCCGAACAAATTTATGGAAGGCCCTGTGGCAAGCTTTAAAATAAGCCCTGGGGAGGAAGATCGCTGAGCACCGAGGAAAAAAAGTGTCAAAATTTAAAGTCTAGAGAAGGGAGAGGTCCTCCGGAATCCAGAGACCGAGATATTTGATAGCTGTAGGCAGCCACCTGAAGGGGAAGGTCTTAACCAAGCTTTCCCGAAGGGGAAGGGGCACATTGATTCCTAATATCTCAGATTTCTGTAAATTGAAAGCATAATTAGAGAGGTCCTTGAAGATGTGTAATTCCCTAACGATGTGTGGAAGTGAAGTGGACGGTTGCGTGACCATGCAAAGCATGTCATCGGCATAGATCGCAAGCTTATGTGTATGGTTGGCGATATGCAAACCGGTGATGTTAGCATTCCTGCTGAGTGCGGAGGCGAGCGGCTCCATCGTAGCGGGGAGAGGGGACAGCCCTTCCTGGTGCCGTTGTTAATGTGGATGCGCGCAGACAGGGTGCCATTCACTTTAATTTGTGCGGAGTGAGTGGAGTAGAGGGATCTAATAAGATTAAGGAAATTCCCCCGAAGGCCAACCGATGACAGTGTTTGGAAATGCATTTTCGGCATCCATGGAAATTAAAGCGAGGGGGATCTTGTGTTCAGTCGCATATGCTATCAGGTTCAACACCCTGATGGTGTTATCCCTGGCCTCCCTCCCAGGGACAAATCCGACCTGATCCTTGTGGATCAAGGAGGGAATAAATGGGCGTAAGCGTAGCGCCATAACATTAGCCAGCAATTTGAGGTCGGTATTAATCAAGAATATGGGCCGATAATTGGAGAGGTGATCTGCATTTTTTCCGGGCTTGGGGATGACTACTATATGTGCGAGCTTAGACTGAGGGTCAAGAGCCTGGCCCCCCGCCAAGGAATTAAAGAGTTTTGTCATGTGGGCCCCCAGCACTGGGAAGAAGCGGTGATAATAGCCGTTAGTCAGACCATCTGGTCCCGGGCTCTTGCCCTTTGGGGATTCTTTCAGGGCAAGGGTGATCTCATCACTAGTTATAGGGGAATTTAAGGAGTCTACAACGGAGTTCTCCAGCCTCTGAGGTAAGTATTCGTTCAGGTAGGCCTCAATGGAGGATAAGGACTGTTGGCAAGGGCGATCCACAGGAGGTAAGTTGTAGAGGGCCGTGTAATACTCATGGAAGCACCTAGCAATCTCAGTGGTTTCATATCCGAGAGCGCCCTTGCTATTTCTAATTCTGGGTATATATGAGGAAGAGTTTTGCACCCGGAGTGCCCTGGCCAGTAGTTTACCCGGCTTATCGCCAAGCTCATAAAAGTGCCTTTTGGCCAGCAGGAAAGAACGTCTCGTTCTATCCTCAAGGAGGGAGGCCAACTGGGATCTGAGGGTGTGCAGTTGCGGGACAAGGTCAGGTGATAGGGTGGCTTTGTGGGATTGCTCAAGCCTGTGTATCTATCTAGTAAGCGACATTATTTCGGCCAGGCGAATTTTCTTGAGTGCGGCACCCAATTTAATAAAGTGGCCTCTCATGACGGCTTTATGAGCCTCCCAAATTGTAGGGAAGGGGATGTCATCAGTGGCATTATCAGCAAAATAGTGCTTGAGGTGCTCAGATAAATCCGACAAGTGGGTAGGGTTATCTAATATGTTCTCATTAAGCCGGCAAGTCCAAGGTTTAATCCTAGTTTGGGACAATGTAAGAGTAACATGCGTGGGAGCATGATCACTGAACGAACATATATCTGTACTAGAGGAACGTAGTTGTAGGAGGTGATGGTGTGATAGAAAGAGCATGTCTATTCGTGTATATCTATGGTGGACTGGGGAAAAATACGTATAGTCCCTATCATTAGGGTGTTGGGACCTCCAAACAACCACAAGCTCGGTCAGGTGGAGAGCACGTCTGACCTTTTTAATATGTTTGAACGGGATATGAGAAAATTGGGCAGAGGAATCCCTGGAAGGGTGTAGAGTCATATTAAGATCTCCTCCGAAGATGGAGAGACCTTCCTGAAAATCCCCAAATTTCGATAAAATGCGACTCAAGAATGACCTTCTGATTGCCAATATATCCCATTAGAAAAATGGCTTTGTCCTCCGTATCTCTCCATACATCTAGAAGTTGGAAGGAAAGGCGTTTATGTAGGATAATAGCGACCCCCTTAGTTTTTGAGTCAGGTGAACTTGATGGGAACACTTGGGAGAAACGACGGTCAGTAAGTTTAAATTCCTTAGAGGATTTAAAATGGGTCTCTTCTAAAAATGCAATGTGGGATCTAAATGTATGTAATGTGTGCAATAGCTTGGACCTTTGCTGTGGTTTGTTTAGGCCCCTCACGTTAAGTGAGATAATTTTAATACAATCAGGAATTGACATCGATGCTGGCAGTGAGAGAACCAAAAAGAAAAACATACTAAACCATAACTAACGGAACAGAAACAAGTAGAGTCAAATGTGTGCCTGTGTACAGCAACCAAAGATTCTGGATGCCTAGGCATCAAATAGTGAGCCCAAGGACTTATAGGTCATGAACCAACACTTCACTTCCATAGGGAAGAGAAGCGGGTCGGCTCCGGGGAGCAAACATGTGTGAATCAGAGAACCTAACAAAAAGTATTGATGAAGCGAGCCAGACGACGCACCCGGTCCAGGAAGACCGACATGGCCGACAACGAGGGCCCACAAAAACAATAGTGATGTGCATGGGCCACGCGGCTGAAGTGCCGTGAGAACAAGTGTACGAATAACATAAAAATTAAGAAAACAATGAAATAATAACCATGACAGTCCCTCCCCCTTCAAGGATCGAACGGAGAGTAAGGCCAACTGCGCTAGGCGGGAGCCCGTGGGACAAAGCAGAGGCTTGGGGGGATTAGCGTACACTAATGGGGAAAAACAGGTATCCGACGCGGCATAGCACCCACAGTTAGTGAGGCGATTATTACCCATTAAAGAAGGAGGCAACATGGGAACAACCCCCAATAAGCCACGCAACGTTCAACACCCGAACCTCACCCAACCCAACCAAAACCTGCTAAAGTTCGGCATCCGAAGTCCGCATGGAGTAGTGGAAGTTCAGAGTGCGAAGGATATGTCAAGGCGCCGCACTTAGAGGCGGGTCACGGGGAGTCTCGGTGAAGGCAAGGAGACAGCCGACGATATTCTTATTTATTAAATTAAACATTATCCCTTATCTCTTTTAGATTCTCTTTATTTCAGCTCGGCTGATGGTTATTCTGGGACGCAGTTGGTCCTGTAGGTTTATTTAATGCCTCTTTGTAAATTTTGAGATTATGAAATATTTGACTGGTGCAGCTGCGCTGACAGACCGATCTCTGATATTGTATATTATTATACCACAATTTTGTTACAGTAATATCTCTAGATCATATAGTGTCTGTATTTGTTGATTTAAAACTTTTGTACACCTGTTTGATATAACAGATATATATATATATTTGTAGTACATTTATCACTTCACTTTCATATTTATTCAGACTTTTAATATAATGATATTTATTTATGTATACACATTGACTGACTATCCTTGCACGGTCACTTTAAATTGTTATGTAGGATTGGGTGTGTCCGACCCCTTAATCACTTGTTTTTGCATAAATATTTGAGCGTGTGCACTAATGTTTCTAAGGCTTGAGAAAGACCTGTGTGTCGAAACATTGCCTGCGTAAAATAAACTCACCTTATCATTTGAGTGCTGAGCCTCTGCTTCTTTATTTTGGATTTATTGAGGGACTTGGTGGTACCCTGGCTCGTGCACCATTTCACTGTTGATTGCTGCATTCCAACCTTTCTTTTTGTCTAAAATAGCGTCTTTGAAGTTGAAATAGTCGTGCTGCTGTTGATATTTTGCTTCCCTTGATGGTAGGTTGCAGGTGCATATTACCTAGTAAAAAAACAAAGCCTGCCAAGCCTCCAAGGTATTCTACCATGGTCTGTGTAAATAGTGACTGGGTGGTGTGCTCTCTCCAACGGATCTCTCCGTTCCTTGAGTGTCCTCTTTATAGCAAGGAGTTAATAGCCACAATATAACTGCATTCCACAGTGGATAGTCTTTTGGAGAACATAAAAAACCTAGTGTAAGGGGTCCATTTCCCCTTGGCATTAGGAAACGACCACACCTACTGCAGATCCTACAGTGTCCACATCTACAAAGAATGGGCTTTTGCTTGAGGGCCTCAGGAACCTATGCAAGTGAACTGGTCAGAGGGTACTAACCAATTTCTGCTAAACATTACTATACAGTAATATACATTACTATATGGTTACCTTTGTTTCGGAGCTGGCAAAGTATTTGCCTGAAAAACCGGGGAGAACAGTGATTTCTTGTGTTCATGGGACTGTGTACTATCATGGTAATATTATGCTACCTGTAGGGATAAATGGTAAAAGATTATGGTTACTTTCACTGTTAGTCATGTGAAAAGGAAAGTACACCCTCTTAGGTTTACAAATCAGGACATAATAACAATCATCTGTTCCTCAGCAGGTCTAAAATTAGGTATATACAACCTCAACTGGCAACAACAACACATGGCATACTACACAGTATCATGATTTATTCAACAAAAATGAAGACAAAATGAGGAAGGCATGTGTTAAAAACTAAGTATACCTTATGATTCAATAGCTTGTAGAACCACCTTTAGCAGCAATAACTTGAAGTAATCATTTTCTGTATAACTGTAAGTATCAGTCTCTCTGGAGGAATTCTGGCCCATTCTTCTTTACAACGTTACTTCAGTTCATTGAGGTTTGTGGGCATTTGTTTATGCATATCTCTCTTAAGAGCATTTCAATTGGGTTTAGGTCTGGACTTTGACTAGACCATTGCAACACCTTGATGCTTTTCTTTTTCAGCCATACCGTTGTTGATTTGTTGGTGTGCTTGGATAATTGTCCTGTTGCATGACCCAATTTTGACCGAGCTTTTGCTGTCAGACAGATGGCAATACATTTGACTCTAGAATACTTTGCTATACAGAGGAGTTCATAGTTCACTTAATGACTGCAATGTTCCCAGGTCCTGTGGCTGCAAAACAAACCCAAATCACCCCTCCACCACCTCGCTTTGTATGAAGTATTTGTACTGATATGCTGTGTTTGGGTTTTGTCTGTCCAAATGACACTATTCCAGATGCCTTGTGGTTTGTTTAGATGCAACTCTGAAAGCCCGTACTGCCATGTTCTTTTTAGAGAGAAGTCTTTCTCCTGGTAACCCTGCCAAACAAACCATACTTTTTTAGTCTTTTCCTAATTGTATTTCCTGAAACTTTTAACATTGAACATGTTGAGGTTTGTAGAGTCTGAGATGTAACCCTTGGGGTTTTTGCAATTTCTCTGCCAATGACCTTGGGGCGAATTTGCTGGGAAGATTGACAACTCTCTTGAATGTTTTCCATGTTTGAATAATCTCTCTCACTGTAGAATGATGTATATTAAATTGTTTGAAAAGGGCATCATAAGCCTTCCCAGATTGATGGGCAGCACCAATTGCTTCTCTAAGATCATTGCTGATGTCTTTCCTCCTTGGCAATGTGTTCAACACCCGAATGCTTCAGACTACCAAACTGCACAAACTTTGGATTTTATATTGGTAGTCACACTTGCTAATGATCAATTAATCAATGGCATTTTTTTTAGCAGCATCTTAATTCCTATAGCATCAAGGGTGTACATGTTTTTTCACACATGATTTCTCCATTTTTGGCTTTATTTTTGTTGAATAAATAATTCTGTTGTTTATCTGAGGTTGTATTAACCTAATTTGTAGACCTTCTAAGGAACAGATGATTGTTAATTTACCATTATATGTAAAACCAGAGAAATCAAAGGGTGTACTTTCTTTTTCACCTGACTGTATACCTAGATTACCATATCCTGTGTTATTAGGGAGGATTTTCCATAGATTTTCTAGCAAAGAAGGGTGACCACACGTCCCGGATTGCAATGCATTGTCCCGGAAGGAGGTCTCAGCCGATCAGGAAATACTTCTCAACTCTCCTGATTGCCTAAGAGTTCAGAAGCCTCTCCTGATAGGCTGAGTCCCTCCTTCACACCAACTCAGAGTAAGCTGCAGCCAGACACCAGGTATGTGTGTTTGTCACTGTGTTTGACTTTATGTGTAATGTCTGGTAACAAAGGAGTTAATTCTCTGAATGTACTCATGCCTTGTATTACATGGGTTAACATTCTATATCTACTCATGTCTGTAATGAGTGCTATATTATTAAATCTGAAATCAACATGGTTTCCAAGGCTTCTTAATAATTAATATATAATAGTATATGTGAATCAGTGCATATGTGAGAT
>VKOC01019329.1:0-12578 GCA_009364415.1 Spea multiplicata | reverse complement strand
TTTATTTATTTGTTTTTTCAGTGGCACTTGACCCTTGGGTTCTTCTTGAGTTAAACAATTACCTAGTGAGAATGAGGTTATGAGGTTAAATGAGGTTTATGTAGAGTGCATAGTAGGCTTAGGCACCGGCCAAGTCTTCGTGTTTGTCTTCGTGAAAAAAGAAATCTTTGTATGCCATGAATATTCGTCTTTTCCCGTGTTCGTTTCAGGCGAATATTCGTATAGATTACTTTTTTGCCGGTTTTCTAGCAAGGGTTAATATGGGGTTAACACTATAACAGTTAGCAGCAGCCTTGGCACCAAGAGTCACCCTCACCAAGGTCTGTGAGGGTGACTCTATTGTTTGCTTGCATGGGGCTCATCTGGCATCAATCAATGAAGGGCAGCTGCTCTTTATTGGCTGATGCCAGACGAGTCCCCTGCCAGCGACCAATAGAGTTGCTCTTATGGACCTTTAACTCCTAATGCCAAAGCCATTGGTGTCCCCAAGCCAAGTTGCTCCGAGGTGTACATTATCCTGCCCTTTACCAGGGTACTAGAATCCCTGTTTCTCCCAGGCCAAGTTGCCCAGCAGCTTGGCCTGGTGCGATCCTACGGATTCCTGTTTTCGTTAACCCCTTCAATGCTATGAAGACTTAAGGTAGGCTAGAGTCAGTGACTTGTATGGGGGGAAGAACCAGGGAGATTAGATAGGACATATTTATGAACACAGAAAAGAAGAAATGAAGATTTGTCTTTGCGTATGTTTTTCCACCGCTATATTTATAAGGTATTCGGTTTTCAATGTTTTCATGTTCTCCCGAATACAAATTCACAAGTCTAGTGTATAGTGTACTAAAGGGTCCCTTATTTACATTATTCATAGTTTTTAATGTTAATATGCTTGAATAACTTTTGAATAACTTTTCAATTTGTCATATAGACATTGAGGCATTCAGCAACGCCAAAAAAAAATGTAGGGGTGCCTCATGATCGCCATTTGCCCTATTGAAAGATGGTATGTCTTTCAAATTGTGCCCTGCCACAGGGAAAAGTTTAGAGAGAGATCAGCTGAAATGAATGTGATTATTCGCAGGTTCTGCCCAAACCTTATGGTTGAGCATCCCCTCCTGCCTCTCAGGTACCTCTTAGATAGTCTCCAAAAAGACTTTAAGTTAAGAGTCTGTTTTGGGTTAAAAATGGAAAGTAGCCTCACTGATTTGGCTGCATGGTAAGCAACATAGCTATGAAAATTTAGATAGGACTTGCTAAACTTGAAGTACTTTGATCTAGTGAGGACTAGGCAATATATATAAACACTTATATAAATATTTCTGCCTTAGATAGGCATTTATTTAATAGTATTTGTGGGGTATGCGCTGAATAAACTCACAAAACAAACATGCACTGAGGACCAGCTCAGGTGCAAAATGTGCATTGATAAAATTAGGGTTACACCTAGGGTTACGGACACCTCCGTAAAATAAAGTACGCTTCTGGAAGTAGTGCAGAATCAGGTGCTTTCTGTGACAGTATTACACTATTTTGTCCTTTCTTGCATATGTCCACCCGTGTTCCTGAGGGGGTCATCCAGTCCGGCTTTACCAAGAGAACTATTATTCTGTTTTTTACTGGCTATATTTCTTGGGATTTGAGTCCTTGCCGATATCCACTTTAAGGAGAGCAATTTGGTCTATTTTTTGCATATCCAATTTTTTCAATATTTAAAGGAAAAATGTTTGCTACAAATATTGTTTTTTTCCCCTATATTTAATGTATTTAAGGTACATTGTTACAGTGCTTCCAGTTACATAATATTGTACTTGTTTGCACTTGCACATAAATAATATCTAATTAAAACTAGTTGTTTGTGACAAGATTTTTTCCCTTTCTTTTTTGTCAAGGGGGCGCCAGAGAAGTAGTCCGCACATGGTGCCTGAACACATAAGACCGGTCTTGGATGCAACAGTAAATTCCAGGCTTTCCATCTTCTCTTCATTAGTTTTTAATCTTTGACCAACTGCCATTAGCTCCTTTTGGAGGCCCCCCATATTATCCTGTATTTTCTGCTTTATCTGCTGGAACTGATACTCAAGACACACCTTAATGTATTCTGGTGTAACCATTTGCATCTCTTCCAGCCTATGCCTTTCTAATTGTACCACTGAATCATCTTTGTCCTTACTTGTCAAGCATCTATTTGTTTCGCTTGAGGACCTGTCTACTTGAGGTGAAAAAAATTAGACAGCCTCTTCTCTTGTTTTTCTCTCTTTTCTCTTTCTCTCGTAGAGGGAGGCTTTTGTTCTTTCTCGATGAGTCCATCTGCATTATTCTGATCTCAATACTTCAGCATCTCTCCAACCTTTTTGTGGAAGTGCTCTAGGAGGCCTAGTTAATGGAGCTGATACTGGGGAAAAGCAGACAAAGACGAGCAAGAAGAGGAAGAAAAGAAGTGGATCTACGGAACAGGAGACCGGAACAAGTTGTTTGCAGAGAAGGCAGGAAGACAAGTGGGTACTACAGGTGGGGACAGGCAATGTTTATGAGCTACATGCTTCAGCACTCAGTGGCCCTGATCTGTGAGTTTGCATGGTCTACTGCTTCGTGGTTTAGCTGTTACTCCTAGATTATTCTACTGATCTTGGGCTGATCTAGTAACATAGTAACATAGTTCATAAGGTTGAAAAAAAACCAAAGTCCATCAAGTTCAACCTATATACATATTGTGTCCCTACTGTGTTGATCCAGAGGAAGGCAAAAACCCTTATGAAGCAGATGCCAATTGCCCCATACCAGGGGGAAAATTCCTTCCCGACTCCAAATATGGCAATCAGAATAAATCCCTGGATCAACGTTCTGTCCCTATTAATCTACTATCCATAACTTGTGATATTATTGCTTTCAAGAAACACGTCCAGGCTCCTTTTAAAACGCTTTTATTGAGTTTACCATTACCACTTCCTCTGGCAGAGAGTTCCATAGTCTCACCGCTCTTACTGTAAAGAACCCCCGTCTGTGCTGGTGTAGAAACCTTCTTTCCTCCAGCCGTAGAGGATGTCCCCTTGTTATAGATACAGTCCTGGGTATAAATAGGTCCTGGGAGTGATCTCTGTACTGCCCCCTTATATATTTATACATGGTTATTAAGTCCCCCCTAAGCCGTCTTTTTTTCCAAACTAAATAACCCTAATTCTGATAATCTTTCTGGGTACTGTAGTCCGTCCATTCCCCTTATTACTCTAGTTGCCCGTCTTTGAACCCTCTCCAGCTCCACTATATCTTTCTTGTACACTGGTGCCCAGTACTGTACACAGTATTCCATGTGTGGTCTGACTAGTGACTTGTACAATGGTAGAATTATTTCCTTGTCATGGGCATCCATGCCCCTTTTGATGCACCCCATGATTTTATTTGCCTTTGCAGCAGCTGCCTGACACTGGTCACTACAGGTAAATTTACTGTTAACCAAGACTCCTAAGTCCTTTTCCATGTCGTCCCCAGTGTTTTCCCATTTAATACATATTCCCAGCCTGGATTTTTCTTCCCCATGTGCATAACCTTACATTTATCTGTGTTGAACCTCATCTGCCACATCCCAGCCCAAGCCTCCAACCTATGCAGATCCATTTGTAATCGTGCACTGTCCTCTATTGAGTTAACCACGTTACAGAGCTTAGTATTGTCTGCAAAGATTGATACTTTACTATACAATCCCTCTACAAGGTCATTAATAAATACATTAAAAAGAATAGGACCCAAAACTGACCCCTGTGGAACCCCACTAGTAACAGTCACCCACTCAGAGTATGTACCATTAATAACCACCCTCTGTTTCCTATCACTGAGCCAGTTACTTACCCACATACACACGTTCTCCCCCAGCCCAAGCATTCTCATTTTATGTACCAGCCTTTTATGTGGCACCGTATCGAATGCTTTGGAAAAATCAAGATATATGACATCCAGCGATTCACCCCGATCCAGTCTTGAGCTCACCTCCTCATAAAAGCTGATCAGGTTAGTTTGACAGGACCGATCCCTTGTAAACCCATGCTGATATGGAGTCATACATTTATTTTCATTGAGATACTCCAAAATAGCATCTCTTAGGAAACCCTCAAACAGTTTACATACAACAGAAGTTAAACTAACAGGCCTATAATTCCCCGGGTCACATTTTGTCCCCTTTTTGAATATTGGCACAACATTTGCTATGCGCCAGTCCTGGGGAACAGACCCGGTCACTATAGAGTCCTTGAATATTAGAAATAGGGGTCTGTCTATTACATTACTTAACTCCCTTAGAACGTGGGGGTGAATGCCATCTGGACCTGGTGATTTGTCGATTTTGATTTTTTTTTAGGCGGCACTGCACTTCTTCCTGGGTTAGACAGGCGACATGTACTGGGGCATTTATCTCACCCTGCTGTACATTACCTGGCATTTCATTTTCCTCTGTGAATACAGCAGAGAAGAATATATTTAATAGATTCGCTTTTTCCTGATCCCCGTCTATAACGTCTCCCTCATTACTTTTTAAGGGGCCAACGCTTTCATTTTTAACCTTTTTACTATTTATATAGTTAAAGAACATTTTGGGGTTTGTTTTACTCTCTTTGGCAATGAGTCTTTCTGTCTCCACTTTTGCTGCTTTTATCTGATTTTTACATATTTTATTTTTTTCCCGAAAGCTTTTTAGTGCTTCCTCACTGCCTTCCTGTTTTAGTAGCTTAAATGCCTTTTTTTTGCCATTTATTGCCTCCTTTACATTTTTATTTATCCACATTGGTTTTCTCTTGTTCCTGACTCTTTTATTCCCATACGGTATGTATCTAGTGGGGCAGATTTTTCACAAAAGTGACATGTGGCAAAGGTAGCATATGATAGGGTCACATTTAAAGTTACTAAGGGATGTTCACATACATTTGGTCATTTAGTGTAGATATAAGCAAAAAGAGGGAGACAGATCAATACAAACAAATTATAATGCCTCACAACTGTATTTTAAAAATTGAAAAAATACTAA
This sequence comes from Spea multiplicata, assembly GCA_009364415.1. Lineage (NCBI taxonomy): Eukaryota > Metazoa > Chordata > Amphibia > Anura > Pelobatidae > Spea > Spea multiplicata. The sequence goes on along the minus strand of VKOC01019329.1, from coordinate 7,573 downwards.
ATAAAAACTGTTATGGTGTATAAATACATTTTTACAGAATTGATTCTTAATTACTTTCATGATTAGTTTAAATTAACTTGGGCAATTTGTGATTTAATGTTATTTAGGAGACTAAAATGATTATATCATAGTCCAGTACTAAATAAGTTTTATATTTTACCTGGTGGCAGAACACTTTTTTTTCCAGATTCAGTGTAAGATTTAAACAACGGTAATGAAAATATGAACACATCGTAGCCAGAAACCTTATTTCCTCTCAAAATAAAATTTGATTTCAATTTTATTATGGATGCTTTCACATTCGCCCTTCAAGTACACAAATAAAATATGATAATTTGCAGTTATTTTACATAAACCCCTTTAAATAAATCTGTAAAATAGGTCAAGTGTTGAGTTGCATGATTTTAAATCTGTTCATTTCTGCAGTCTTTCTGAAGAGGTCACCTACTCAATTTTCACATTTATTTTTATTACAATATAATGTTCATCGCAAACACCATTAAATTGTGATTAAATCACTTGTGGATTACACAAGGTGCTAATCAATAAGGAAAAACAATATTTTATCATTTTCTTTTAATAAAATTATTCCATGTTATATATTATTTGTAAAAAGGAAGGCATGATTGACAGCCAACTGTATGCCAATGAAGTGAAATGGATAAGTGTTCTGATGCAGAGATCCAAAGGACACAGCCTCTCTATACAAGACCTTAAGCTCTGAAACATTAATGGAGACTCTTCTCTGCAGAGCACATGGCAAATCAGTTAAGGCCTTTGGTCACCGTCCACTCCCTCCCCCAGTGCAATTGCCTTCCCTTTTCTATCACCTTGATCTATAAGGGAGAAGATAGGTTACCAGGGGACTTATTGTGTTTATAAAGTCCTGCTAACTCTCTCTCTCTGAATCTGTGTGGAGATGATCACAAGGGAGTGGTAATTGGGGATTACTCTAGCCTTGGTGATAATCTTTTATTAAAGACAGGAGGTTAATATTTGCATAACTTCTTTACTCCAAAACCTCCAGCAGCAAAGAAACAGTTAACATGTAAATAAGAAATTGACCAATAGGAAACAGGAAAAAGTTCATAAATAGCACTCCAAAACATTCACACTTCCTCTTCTTTGATGGTGTGCCGAAACTCAGAGCAGAAGAAACATGGACAACGGGAAAACGACCATCCAAACGATAAAATACGCGTCAAGAGGAGAATCAAGCTGCAATAAACAGAGAGACATCATGAAAGTACACAGCTCATAACAGTAGTCATAACATGAAAATAATGCCAATAAATAATAATAATAATATCGGTACATAGATAAACCCTGACAAATACAAAAAAGGTCACTAAAAGAACAAAACCCAGGGAGGAAGAAAAACATGATGGGCGGGAAATATTCGCCTCCTGTCTTTAATAAAATTTAGATTATCTCTACACCAAGGCTAGAGTAGTCCCTAATTTTATGGCAAGACAGGAGGCTTCATGTTTGCAATTTTAAAGCGACTCCAACAATGTAGAAGAAACGTGAGGATGAGGGCGATAATAGAAACAGTGAAAAGTAGTTTCCCTAGACCAATCCGCCGCTGAAATAATATCAGAAAGGGAACCACCTAAATCAAATGCGGCGGAGGCAGCGGCTCCCCGAACGGAGTGTGTGCCGAAGCAACGATCGACACCCGCCAAACGGAGAATCCATTTAATCCATCTGGCTAGTGTAGGAGAAGATACTGGCTTAAAAGGAGAGACATAATAAACAAAGGTCCCGAAACCGATGATCTAAGAGATAAAGTAGATGCAAGATAAGCACGAACACAAGCTGCCACGTACAGTTTAGGGCGCTCAGAAAAATAGGGGTAAACAACTGAAGAAGAAGATGATTTCGTTCTACGAGATATAGACACCAAAACACCTTCCGGAGAAAAAAAAGAAGGAAGTAGTATCAAACACTCTAATGTCCGAGACCCTATGAAAATAAATCAGACAAAGAAGGAGGGCCAACTTAGCTGAAAGTTGAGGCAAAGACAGAGCGTTGTTAATCAGCCATGATTCCAGAAATCCAAGAACAAGCGAAACATCCCAAAAAGTGGAATACTTGGAAGAAGGGGGTCTAGCGAGGCGGATACCTCTAAGTAGGCGACAAACAGTTGGATTCTTACCGAACCACGTTGAGGTAACGATACGACTTACCCAAAGAGAAAAGATGAGCCAGAAAATTCAAGATCATTACCACAGGTGCCGTAAAGGGATCCACATGTTGTTCCACACCAGCGTTGCCAGGATAATCACGCCTGTGAACGGTCTAGTACCAGGAGCACATGAATCCCAGAGAAGATTTCTAGCTTTCTGTGATAAGCCTGAGAAACCCCAGGAACCCCGGAAACCATCCAGGCCACTAAGGACAACTGGCCTTGGAGAATCAGTGGATGAGGGTTGCTGTCCGGATTCAGGAGGAGGTCCCGCAACTGAGGGAGCAAGAGTGGGTCTGCACACGGCATCTCCAGCAACAGAGGAAACCACGGTTGCATCTTCCAGAAGGGAGTGATCAGCAACAGCATGACCTGTTGTCTGCTCACCTGGTGGAGGGTCCGGAGAATCATGGAGAAGGGCTGGAAAGCATACACCCCCGAAGCAAGCCAAACTTGAAGGAAGGCATCCACTGCTTGCGAAAGAGGTTCTGGAAGCCAGCTGAAAAAAACTGGCAACTGATGGTTGGTCCTAGACGCGAAAAGATCCAGAGATAGTGGACCCCGAATCCGATCTAGAGATTCAAAAACCTCGGGAAGAAGACGCCAGCTGCTGACGTCCCTCCAATGCCTGGAGAACCAATCCGCCATCATATTTTCTTTTCCCGGGATACACTCCACTCTGATGGCAAGATGATTGTCCAGGCAATACTGATACAGATACCTGGTGAGATCCGACAGAAGCATGGACCTGGAGCCCCCTAAATGATTGATATAGCGGACGGCCAAAACATTGTCCATCCTGAGGACCAAAGAACAATACGTTATGTTCTTGGTGAAACTTCGAATGGCAAATGAGCCGGCGATAAGTTCCAGGCAGTTTATGTGGAAACCTCGTTCTTCCTCTGTCCAGAGTCCGCCGGTGGCCGAGTCCCTGCAGGCCGCCCCCCAACCAAGGAGGCTGGCATCCGACTCCAGGTAAAAATCTGGAGCGTTACCGAAGATAGCGCGACTGTTCCAGGCATCCATGTGACGGAGCCACCAATGTAGTTCTACCAGAACCTCGTCCTTCAGTTGAATCGGTTGGTCATAGGAATCCGACCGACATAGATAAGCCGTTTTGAGACGTTGCATAGCTCGATAATATAACGGACCGGGGAAAATAGCCTGAATGGAGGCCAAAAGTAACCCCAGGATGCGCGCAAGGTCCCTTAGGGAAACACACTGGGAACGAAGAAGACAGCGTATATTCTTCCGTATAGCAACCAGTTTCTCTGACAAAAGTTTCAAAACAGCCTCCACGGAATCCACAAAAATCCGAGGAACTGGACTGACTGAGAAGGGGAAAGTTCAGACTTCTTGACGTTGATTATGAATCCCAGGGATTGGAACAGCTGGACAGCCATCTGAGTGTTTCTGAGAAGGGTATCCCGGTCCTGGGCCATCAGGAGAACGTCGTTGAGGTAGATGATGGATCTGACGCCGCGTTCCCGCAAAAACGCCATGACCGGTTTCAGCAGTTTTGTGAAATACCATGGAGCGGAACTGAGGCCAAAGGGAAGGCAAGTGAATTGCCAGAGTGCGTCCTGCCACCAAAACTGGAGGAACCATCTGTCTTCTGTGTGGACCGGCACCGTAAGTTAGGCGTCCTTCAAATCCAAACGAGTGAACCAGTCCCCTTGGCATAGTATGTCGCGCAGCAGATGGATCCCTTCCATCTTGAAATGTTGATAGGTCACGTGGACGTTCAAGGCTCGCAAATTGATCACAGGACGGAACTCTCCGTTCTTTTTCTCTTGTTGCTGACAAACAACGGATCCCCATGAGCGCACTCGATCGCGCCCTTCTCAAGAAGGGAAGAGAGTTCTGTACCTCTGTGAACTAACCTCTGTGAATCCCGTGACATATGAATAGGGAGAGGGGCCCGAGTCTGACAGGGAAGGGAAAGGAAATCTATGCAAAAACCCCTGACACATTGAAGTACCCAAGGATCCCGTGTAAAACCTTCCCAACGATGAATGAAATGTACGAGTCTCCCCGCCACAGGAATATGTGGAAGAAAAATAGAGGTCCTTACCTGACGGAAATCTCCCTCTGAAGGATGAAGATGCACCTCCCCCTCTAGTAGAACCTCTGGTTAGCGGGTTCCTCATTGAAAGCGATGTGTCACATCATATTGGAATCTGGGCCTGTTGCCCTGATAGCTCTGCTGGTGACCCGGCCCCTCTGTCGACCAGCCCTGGACAAAAAATGGTTCTCGCTTCTGAAAACCTTACGGAGAGAGACGTCTTCGCCTTATTCAATGAGGTAAAGATGTTAACATGTTGATTGAGTTCTTTTAAGAACCGAAAAAATGGCCTTTGGCCTCAGGGCCCAGTTCCTTGGGCGCCAGCTCGGATAGCTTAGTGTCCAGCTTGAACAAGGCTGCCTTCCTGCGCTCGGCCGAAATAGCAGAGTTGGCATTACCCAGAAGGCAGACTGCACGCTGGGCCCATTCTCGAACCAAATAGGGATCTAGTTGAGAGCCATCATTCAAGGCGTTGCGATGGACAGCACCTGGGTCAGAGGACCCGTTACATCAAGCAACTTATCCTGCGCCGTCCGGAGGCCCTGTCATGAAGGACACAAAGGTACTATCGAATTCAGGCCTCTGAGCCACCTTGTCGGGGATCGTAGGTCACGGGCACTCAGCGCGAAGCTTTTGATGTGCTTCTTTCTCCAGTGGCCGCCGCAGCCAGAACCGTAGGAATTCGGCAACATGCGCAGAAGGAGTCCACTCCAAGGATCTTGGATGACGTAAAACCCGTGGGTCAAACATGGGGAGGCCGGCAGCATCCAGAATCTCAGTGGTCAGAGCGGTAGCAGAGGTAGAAGGTTGCATTAGAATGTGATAGAACCGGAGGAGATGTCGGTCTGGAGACCGCAGTCGTACATTCATCCACAACATCATAATCGTCCTCCAACCCAGGAGGATCCAGAGTGGTCGCAGATTTTCAAGAGGGGCCCGATAGTGGACCTTTTTGTCGCTTTAGAGGGGCCTTGCCCTTGAGGGTGACTTCTCCATCAGTCCAAAGTTGCTTACGTGGGTGGTCCACCTCGACAATAGTTAAATTGGAGTCGTCAGATTCTGAAACATCGGCATGGGGAGATCCGCCAGTTGGCGGCAGCGACTGGGGCACAGGGGCCCTATCAATAGAGGCCAATGCAGATGGCAACGATTCCATTAGAGCGGCCTTAAGCCATGCTTGGAGAGCAGCGGGCAGAGGGAACTCTGAGGTTTTTTTTTCCTGATATCAGCCTGTGTAATCGAGAAACGGCACTGCAGTGGCGAATGAATTCAGAGGGAAATCCCCTCATTACAGGAGGTGGTCAACCTCCCACCGCACGGAACGGCTGTTACAGAGGCTGCAACGCGGGACATAAAGAAAACAACCAGTAGGTAGGTGTGAGCAGGATGGAGAGCGGGGTTTCCTTCATTTAACAATGAAAAGAAAACTCCGCACTCCAGTAATAAAACCGAAGGCAGAGGAATGTTCCCTCGCCTCCGGGGACTAAACAAGCACGGACCGCGCGTTGTTTAAGTAAACGCGCGGCCCAAGCGACGCATCTGTGAAAAAGGCGCGAAAGCAGGAAATAAACTGCGTCACGGGAATAAACAGCAGAGAGATAGGCTGGATAACGGAAGGCATAGGATGGCAAAAAACGAAGAACATAAGATAAAAGAAGGCAAATAAAGGTTAAAAAAGGGAGGAAAAAACTCCTGATAAGCAAAAACAAGTTAAATAGAGAAACAAAGGCCTGAGCAAGATACACTAAGAAAAGGGAAAAAAGGGAGAAACTAATAAACAAAAATCAATAGGAAATACACACACAAATGTCATAAATGACAGCAAATAAACCCAATAAAAGTCAAAACTAGCCGTACAGAGTAGCACGCTAGTATGGAGAGTGCTCACCTGGAGGCCAGCAGCAAAGAAGAGGAAGTGGGAATGTTTTGGAGTGCAATTTATGAACTTTTTCCTGTTTCCTATTGGTCAATTTCTAATTTACATGTTAACTGTTTCTTTGCTGCTGGAGGTTTTGGAGTTAAGAAGTTATGCAAATATGAAGCCTCCTGTCTTGCCATAAAATTGTATCACACGCTTACAGGCTTATCCTGCTGTTTCTTTGTTATTTCCATTCAATCAAAGAATAGATAGTAACAGCATATACTAATTTATAGCAATTTGAATGTGTACTGTTAGTTTGTTTAGCCTCTCAATAAATTTTGTTGATTGCAGAAAACATGGACTGTAGACTCTGACTTTACACTCAATAGTTAATGGTTATTGATGGCATAACAGTGTGTATATATATATATATTCATACCAGGGGAGGGCTGGCAGCCTAAGGCCTGGGGGGCAAGTCTAGTCAACTGGCCCATTGCACCATCAAAGCGGCTGCGAGCGACATTGAAAGCGGCCGTCGTGCGGCAGTCACACCACCAGCGCCTAATGAAATTAAAGTGGCCGGCGTGCACGCACCACATGCCTCAGCTCTTCATCGCACCCCTTTTAAGACGTGGGAAGAGGAGCTGAGGTATGGCCGTTGGGTCTGACTGCCGCATGATGCAGGGGCGTACCTACAGTATTTGGCACCTGTGGCAGATCCTGTATGTGGCACCTCCCCCACACACACTTTAAACCGGCATAGCTTCTATGGTTAGGCAAACATTGACAGGGGTTCAGCATAACTGCTATCATTATATACTTAGGGATTACGCGGTACCACCGTCAATGTGTGCCTATACATTGAGCCAGACACTGACAATACTGCAGTACAACCCCTATCACTATATACTAAGCCAAACATTGATGTGGTGTAGGCTTACCACTTTAGTGACTGGCATAGTATATAGTAGGGATGCACCGAAATGAAAATTCTGGACTGAAACTGAAAATTCAGCATTCACTTGGCCAAAACTGAAAAAAAAACTTTAAAATACTTTATTAAAAGTAACACCAAAATTAGACAAAAAAATCAACAACAATATTAACATATTAACAATATATATATACACATATATACAACAACAATCACAATCCTATCATGCCCAGGTTCTAGCATGTGCTGGCTGACTTAGCATGATAGGAGTGTGATTGCTGTTTGCAATTATATATATATTAATACTGTCATTGAATTATTCTGTCCAATAAAAGTGTTAACACACTGAAGTTGGACAAAAAAATAATTTATAACAGCAATCACACTCCTATCATGCCTAGGCAGCCACTACATGCTGGAATCTGGGCATGAAAGGAATGTGATTACGGACTCCCTATGCCAAGCTATCCCCAAACACTTACACATCCATGCTATCTGAAACCCTCATTCACAAACATTCAGCAT
>VKOC01019328.1:0-20203 GCA_009364415.1 Spea multiplicata | reverse complement strand
CCCCCCCCCCGAGCTCTCCTGTCCTCCCGTGGACAGTGATTTCGGGACTCTCTGTAGTCCCTCAGCTCATTGGTAGTCGACACTTTGCGTCGTCATGGTAGGTGCTTCCACGACCTACCTACACTCCACACATTGCATCTCACGCACATGTTTTTTTTTGTTGTATTTTATTGTTCTTTGTTTTTGGTTCATTTGACCTGTGGTGGCTCAATCCTACTTACGTGCTCTACCAGCCCCAATTATGTCCTCTAACCACCTAAACTTTGTGACACTTAATATAAGGGGCTTAAATAAACCAGAGCAGCGGTCTAAACTTTGCTCCTTTCTCCGTTCTTCTAAATCCCACGTTGCCTTTATTCAGGAGACCCATTTTAAACGCGGCACTGAACGCCGGCTTGATGATAGGACCTTCTCTCATGCTTTTTTCTCTAGCTCCCCTTCTCGAAAACTAAAGGTGTGGCTCTCCTTATACACAAAGTGGTCCGCTTCCAACTCTTAGACGAATGGACGGATGACGAGGGGCGCTGCATATTTGTCAAAGGCTACGTGGGTTCCCAGAAGGTGACCCTGGCGAATCTCTATGCCCCTAATAAATGTCAGGGACGATCCATCATTACCATACTTAATAAACTGGCGGACTTCCAGGAGGGGGTTACTGTCCTGGGGGGGGACTTCAATATGGTTTTCGATCCCCTATTGGATACTTCCTCTGGTAGGTCGCACCTCCCGTACTCTACTATTCGTAAGGTCCTCAAACGCCTTAAATTTAATCAGCTAGTTGATGCTTGGCGTACCCTGCATCCCGAGGAGGGACTATACCCACTTCTCCGCCCCCCCATGCCACCTACTCCAGGATAGATACCTTTTTCATCTCCCACTTTCATCTCTCCTTCCTGCGTTCTGCTGTGATCGGCCCTTCTACTATTAGTGATCATGCCCCGGTGTTCATAAGGCTTTCCCTGATTGCTCTTCCCAGGCCCCGGTGGAGTTGGAGGCTTAATGAGTCCTTGTTTGATGATCCTGGCAATTTGTCGGCTCTGTCGTCCCATATCACTAACTATTTCAATGACAATACCACTCCGGACATTCCCACCGCAGTCGTATGGGAGGCCCATAAGGCAGTCATAAGGGGGTGCCTGATTGGTATGGGGGCCGCAGCCAAACGGCAGCATTCGGATGCTGTCCTCTCCCTGATCAGACAAATTGAGTCCCTTGAATTGCGGCATAAGGCCACTCTCCTCCCGGCGCTTCAGCTCACCACTCTTCGCGCTCGACTGGTGACTATGCTAGACACCCGTACCAAACGTAACTTTTTGCTGACGCGACACCTTTTTTATGAGTTTGGCAATAAACCGGGCAAGTTGCTGGCTAGGGCTTTGCGGGCGAAAAGGGCTCAGACTTACCTGACTAGGATCCGAGGCCGCGATAATAAATTGCATTTTCACTCTCATAAAATTGCTGAGTGTTTCCACCAATACTATTCCTCCCTTTACAACCTCCCCCCTGAGACCCGCCCTGGCCTGGATACCGATATCGCCACCGCCGACTTTTTGAACGCACACCTTACCCGGGTTCTTACGGCAGAGGACAGTGCGGCTTTAGAGGCCCCGATCACTTTGTCGGAAATTGAATTTGCAGTCAAAAATTCCCCTCCCGGCAAGAGCCCAGGCCCGGATGGCTTCACAGCTGTTTATTACAAGAAATTCCTCCCATTTTAGGCCCCCATTTGGTCACTCACTTCAACGCTCTTGCCAGGGGCGAGCCCTTTGACCCCCGAGCGCTCGATGCTAGGATTGTCGTGCTTCCTAAACCGGATAAAAATCTGGATCTCTGTAGCAGTTATCGGCCGATCTCGTTGATCAACGTCGATGTCAAGTTGTTCGCTAAGGTCCTTGCCAACCGCCTTTGTCCCCTTCTGCCTTGCCTGATCCACCCGGATCAGGTGGGGTTTGTGCCAGGGAGGGAGGCGCGAGACAATACGATCAAGGTCATTGACTTGCTGGCGCATGCGCACCACTCTGGTGCTCCTCTGGTCTTGGCCTCGATGGACGCCGAAAAGGCGTTTGATAGGGTCTCCTGGCCCTATCTATTTCGAGTCCTGGAGCGCGTTGGCCTGGGCTCTAGGTTCCTGCGTTCGCGCTTTGTACTCCTCCCCGTCTGCCCGGGTTACAGTTAATGGCATTCAATCTGGACGGGTCGCTCTTTCTAACGGTACGAGGCAGGGCTGTCCCCTTTCCCCCCTCTTGTTCCTCCTGGTGGTTGAACCCCTCGCGGCGGCCATCCGCGCTCATCCGGACATCGCGGGGGTTGACATGTTTGGTCGCTCCCACGCGATTTCCCTGTTCGCCGACGACATCTTGGTGACGCTCACTGACCCGGGTCGCTCCCTCCCTGCGTTGCTGTCGGTTCTTGACCGCTTCTGCAGTATATCAAACTAAAAGATTAACCTTTCGAAATCGGAGGTGATGGGATTTTGCTTAGCGCCAGAGCTGTCCCACCGCATTCGTACCACCATGCCGTTCCGTTGGAAGGTTGATTATATTAAATACCCGGGGGTTCTTATACCTGCGGATCTGTCTCGGATCCGGTCCCTCAACTTTGATCCCCTTCTGAGCTCCCTCCTTTCTGACCTCCACAACTGGGCTTTCCCCCATGTGTCCTGGTTTGGGAGGGTCAGCGTCCTCAAGATGACTGTCCTCCCCCGCTTCTTGTATCTTTTCCAAACGCTACCTATTTTCCTCCCCCGCTCTTATTTTCGTAAATGTCATGGTGCTTTTCTCCGCTACATTTGGAGGGGCAAACCGCCTAGACTTTCTTTCTCTTACCTGACGAGACCTAAGACATTGGGGGGGATGGGCCTTCCTAACTTGGAGCTCTACTGGAGGGCTGCTCATCTCCGTCGGGTGGTGGAGTGGTCTGTCGGCGCGCGCCGTCTATGAGTGTCTGTGGAGGCTGCTGCGTTATCTTGCCCGATTGCCACTCTCCCGTGGATTGTTAATCCTCAGCGTTGTATCTCTCAGGATCCACACCCCTTGATTGGCCCCACCCTGAAGGCCTTAGGGCATGCTGTGCGGTCGGGGGGTCTTGTGTCCGATCCCTCTCCCCTATTTCCCATCTCGGGTCATCCGGATTTCGCCCCGGGCCATGACGCAACACGCCTAGCGCCCTTCTTGCCATGTGACGCGGGGCTCTGCCTTTAAGCCTCTGATGGAGCTGACGGGGACTGCGACTAACTCCTTCCTGTCTCTTTTTCTGTACCACCAACTCAAACACTTCCTCTCCTCCACCGGGGCCTTGGGTGGTGGCGCCCGCCCACCCACTGTTTTTGAACAGCTATGCCTTGAGGCGCAGGAAGCTCCACACCTGCTCTCTGCTTTATATGCTGTCTTGCTTTCCCCGGCGGTAGTTACCAAACCCTACTATTTCAGCCTCTGGGAAAACGACCTGGGCCTTTCCTTCTCCCTGGAGGATTGGGAGAGGATGCTTATGATTGTTCACAAGGGGACCGTGTCTAGCAGGGTGCAGGAAACCCTGTTCAAAATAGTTACCCGGTGGTATAAGGTGCCCTCGATCTACACAGGTTTCTGCCTCAAATCCCCCCGACGTGCTGGCGTTGTAATTCCCATCCGGGTTCCCTCTTCCACATCTGGTGGGATTGTCCTGCTATTAGGCCCTTCTGGGACAAGGTAGTCGAGGTTATTTGGGAGGTGTCGGACTCTACGTTTACGGCTACCCCGGCCGCTATACTCCTTCACTACAACTCGGTTCCGTATCAGGCCTATAAGGGCTCAATTAAGTTTCATTTGATTAATGCTGCGCTCACTACCCTTCCTCGCTCCTGGAAGTCCGTCGTTCCCCCCTCTATCTCTGCCTGGTTCCGCCGCGTGGAATTTATCTACCAGATGGAGGTCCTTTCAAGCACCTCCAGGGGTCAGGATCATACGGTGGAACTCAAGTGGTTCTATTGGCGTTCATTCATTTCTTCCCTGGGGGGACGCTCGGGCCCCTCTCTGACCTGAGTCTTTAAACACTTTTTTCTCCACAATTGGTCTCTGGATTGATTTGGTTTACTTTTTCTTTGTAATTCCTTTTTTGCCTGCGCGCCACACAGGTGTTTTGTTTTAGTTTGGTTTAATTTGATATACTGCGTACCCGTCACTCATGGGTCGCATGGCCCGCTCCTTACGCCGTTTGGTATTGCCACACACTGGAGCTCGTTGCTCTCTTTGGGTACTGTATTTACCATCTGCTCCGTATGCTTGTATTATTGCTACATGTATGTTACACAAATTTATCTGCTATTGTCTGTAACCGTCTTTTATTTGGCACTCTGTTATGCTGCCCTTTCAGACTGTATACCTGCAGGTCATTGTCACCCGTATTGTGGTGCTCTATGCCTACCTCGTTTGTGCCTTACTATTGCTGTGATGCTGTGTAATGTCATGTTGATCTTCAATAAACGGAGAATTGAAAAAAAAGAATCCACATCTCTCCAGGAAAAACATCAGGGGCAGACTTTTATTCTATAAAAGGTACAGGGATTGGACTATGGTAAAGTCATTTTCTCTGATGGTTCCCCTTTGTAATTGGTTGGGACATCCAGAGAAGACAAGGTAAGGGATACCATCAGTCCTGTGTCAAGCCAATAGTAAAGCATCCTGAGACCATTCGTGTGTGCAGTTGCTTCATAGCCAAGGGAGTGGGCTCACTCACAATTCAACAGCAACTTGAATACATCCTTCAAGAGCAACTTCTCCCAACCCTCCAAGTACAGTTTTAGTGACGTACAATGTCTTTTCCAGCGTTCTAAAGCACCTTGCCGAAAGTGATAACTAAGTGGTATGAGGAACAAAACATCGAAATTTTGGGTCCATGGCCAGGAAACTCCAGACCCTAATCCTATTGAGAACTTGTGGTCAAGCCTCTAGAGGCAGGTGGATAAACTCCAAGCATTGATTATGCAAGAATGGGCTGCCATCAGTCAGGATGTGGTCCAGAAATTGACGTGTGCTAGGACGGATTGCAGAGGTCTTGAAAAAGAAGGGTCATCACTGCAAATATTGAATCTTCAATCTGTAAACAATGTAATTGTCAATAAAAGCCTTTGACACTTATGAAATGATTGTAATTATACTTTGGAATACCATAGTAACATCTGACCAAAATATCTAAGAACACTGAAGCAGCAAACTTTGTGAAGACCAATACTTGTGTCATTCTCAAAACCTCTGGCCACGGCGGTACAATTATTGGAGATTGCCACTGACTTTTTTTTTTATATGGAAGTACTTAGCTTTACTGGGTAGTTTCCTACCTCGTGTTAAGATCCATCTTACAGGTTCGCAGGATGTGGATGTTGGGTTGATGCCGGACCTGGCCATGGAGGTGCTTTTGGGAAATGATCTGTGCAACTTGTCTTCTTCTTACTGTTGGATTTAACCCTGCATGCTTGTGCTATAACATTTGATGCATCAGAAAGGAATATGGCAGTTTCCCCTCAATGATATAAAATGAAAATATTGGGGCCGTGGGACAGACCTCTCCAAATGAACGCCGTTTTCTCTTTGGCAAGAAAAGAATTGGCCGTTTGAGCAGAATAATTATGTTTATCACGCCTCATAGACTTCAGTGTGCACTGGGGTTCCATGCTGCAGAGAGTTTAGGTCAATCAACCTCGTCAGATGGTAAGCAATTAAGGTTGGAGGATCAGAAACTGGTCAGACCCAGTGAAGTAATGACCTTTTTTTTGTTTGTTTGTTTTTTGTTAAACTAGCCACAGAGATAAAGAAGTCTCCATTAAAGCCATGTGGAAAGGGCAACAAGAGGAAGCAAGAAGACCTTGATCTTGAAGAGCAGCACAGTTGGGTAACATTCATGACTGAAGATCTTCCAGATGAAGATCAGGATGATGACCCCACATATGAAGTGAGCAGCTACTATTGCCTACACAATGGTACAGCCCCACCCATCTGATAATTATCTATGACTTTGGTTCTGAATCAAATCTCTATACATGCTAAACTGCTTATAAATTCAGGTGAAATGGATGGTTGACTAAATTAACTCTCTAGCTCAGTCTCATTCTAATCTGGGATCAAAGCTTTAACTGCCCCTTGGTCTCTGTATAATCTGAAGGTTGTATATTGCAAAGTGATATACAGACTAAATGGTGCAAATATTGCTGACTAGTATGCTTCCCGAATGTGTGAAACTATTTCTTCTCCTTATACAAATCCACTTTATCCAGTACTTAAAATCCTGTGGTTATTTCCAGCCCAGCAAATCTGACACAGACAGTGAAGAACACCATTCCAAAAATGAAACTGAAAGTGACATTGAGATTGAAGAAAAGGATGGGGTTGTCATGATCAAGGAGCATGTGGAAAATAGAGAGGTACAGGCTAATGGAATCAATTAGCTGTGACAATACATGTAACTTCTCAATAAAATGTTTGTGCATGGAGCTTGATATGTATTCATCTAGCAGGAACTATTAATCCTGTTGATTTACGTACTGCAAAAAAAAAACTGAAATAAAAACTTGAATTTGAGGAACACCATTGTGTGATTGAGATGAACACCAGTCCTACCAGACTGACACAGGAATTCACATTGGGACAAGAGTGTTTCTGTGCTTCTGTGTGCCCAACACTCCCCTTGCCAAATCTAAAAGTGATCAATGACATTTACTTAAAATATGTTTCCAGGAGGATTTGTCAAACAAGGAGGAAACACAAGGAGATCAACAGACAAATAGAGGGGAGCCAAATCCAGACGGCAATGTCCAAAAAACAGATGGTGGTGATCAGGAAGCTGTCTCCTCTGCAGGTAAATGTTGTGGGTTTTTTTTTTTTTAAATTAAAGTTGGGTCAACATGTAACATCCTGGCCATGAATATGTGTGCAAGCACTTATTGCCAGGCTTATACATAATACATGGTAAAGCTAGGTCATTGAAATCTGGGGGGGGTGCCTGTTGCTGCTTACATTCAGCTTCCACTATAACTTAATTTGCTAACAATACCCAAAGCTTGTAGTTTGTGATACATTCCTGACACACAAGCTACAAAGGCTGCCTGAAACTGCTTTGTATAAACAATCAATTTACTAATAAAAGACAGAAATGTTTTGGGGTGGGTATATGGGTTAATCTATGACTTGGGGGTGGAAAGAATGACATCTGCATTTTAATACCTACTTTCTTTTATCTAGGAACTTTGTGAATGGATAATAGACTTTAAACGTCTCCTTTTGCGTGACACCAACTTTTCTGGAGTAATGACATTTTGTGGCATGCTGACTTGCACTTGATTACTGTAACCATATCTATATGGAACTTTCCCCCTAACCATTAATTTACATTAGCAATAAATACATTTTTCACTTAACGTTGTGTGACATTGCCTTAATGGGAGAACTAACAGGATTGTGCATGCATTCCTTGAGATATAATGCTGCAAAATCAAAGTTTGACTGATCTGGACATGCAAGTGTGGTCACACATAGTACTACTGAGTCAGTTCTACAATCATATACAGCTGTAGTCATATCTAATACTCCCTATCGATGTGTTTGCTGCCAGTATGTTATGGCTGATTTTCCTGCTTGAATGCAGGTTACTCAAGTGTATCTTTTAAATGATGGGTAAAGGTTTATATGAGGACAGACGTTAGAACCATTTGGTTAGCACACTTGGAGAGTCCCTACATAGTATCTTCACAATTGGCTATTAAATGGGTAATATATCTAAGTCTGTCGGCTCATTAAGAGTTTCCAGGTATAAGGCTTTTTTTATTTTTTTGCTAAAAGTTTTGAATGACAGTTATCTGCTGCCGCAGTTTAGATAAGTTGCATATACTCCAGAATGTTACAAAGGTTGATCAAATGAATTGCAATCAATTGCAACATCCTTCTTTGCCATCAAAATGACCCTAACCCCCCCCAAAGGAAGAAAAAAGTCCACTTCATTTCAACCCTGCCCCAAAAGGACAAGCTGACATCAAATTGGTGATTCTCTCATTAACACAGGTGAGGGTGTTGATGTAGACGAGGTTGGAGATCACTGTTATGCTGAATGAGTTAGAATAACTGCCTGAAAGCTTTAAAAGGAGGGTGTTGCTTGAAGTCATTGGTTACCTGCAAACCATGTGTTGTCATTGCTTTGCGCAAAAAGGGCTTCACAGGCAAGGATATTGCTGCTAGTAAGAATGCACCTAAATCAACATTTACCGGATCATCGAGAACTTCAAGGAGGGAGGTTCAATTGTTGAGGAGAATGCGTCAGGGCGCCCAAGAAAGTCCAGCCAGCGCCAGGACTGTCGCCTAAAGTTGATTCACCTGTAGGATCAGCTTGCTCAGGAATGGCAGCAGGCAGGTGTGAGTGCATCTGCATGCACAAGGAGGCAAAGACTTTTGGAGGAGGGCCTGGTGTCAATAAGGGCAGCAAAGAATCCACATCTCTCCAGGAAAAACATCAGGGGCAGACTGATATTCTGTAAAAGGTACAGGGATTGGACTATGGTAAAGTCATTTTCTCTGATGAATCCCCTTTGTAATTGGTTGGGACATCCAGAGAAGACAAGGTAAGGGATACCATCAGTCCTGTGTCAAGCCAATAGTAAAGCATCCTGAGACCATTCGTGTGTGCAGTTGCTTCATAGCCAAGGAAGTGGGCTCACTCACAATTTTGCCTAACAGCAACTTGAATACATCCTTCAAGAGCAACTTCTCCCAACCCTCCAAGTACAGTTTTAGTGACGTACAATGTCTTTTCCAGCGTTCTAAAGCACCTTGCCGAAAGTGATAACTAAGTGGTATGAGGAACAAAACATCGAAATTTTGGGTCCATGGCCAGGAAACTCCAGACCCTAATCCTATTGAGAACTTGTGGTCAAGCCTTTAGAGGCAGGTGGACAAACTCCAAGCATTGATTATGCAAGAATGGGCTGCCATCAGTCAGGATGTGGTCCAGAAATTGACGTGTGCTAGGACGGATTGCAGAGGTCTTGAAAAAGAAGGGTCATCACTGCAAATATTGAATCTTCAATCTGTAAACAATGTAATTGTCAATAAAAGCCTTTGACACTTATGAAATGCTTGTAATTATACTTTGGAATACCATAGTAACATCTGACCAAAATATCTAAGAACACTGAAGCAGCAAACTTTGTGAAGACCAATACTTGTGTCATTCTCAAAACCTCTGGCCACGGCGGTACAATTATTGGAGATTGCCACTGACTTTTTTTTTTATATGGAAGTACTTAGCTTTACTGGGTAGTTTCCTACCTCGTGTTAAGATCCATCTTACAGGTTCGCAGGATGTGGATGTTGGGTTGATGCCGGACCTGGCCATGGAGGTGCTTTTGGGAAATGATCTGTGCAACTTGTCTTCTTCTTACTGTTGGATTTAACCCTGCATGCTTGTGCTATAACATTTGATGCATCAGAAAGGAATATGGCAGTTTCCCCTCAATGACGGGGCCCAGGTATGTTCCTCTGACTTGACTTCCCACACGCTCTCCCCGCTTAATGGGCTTTCCCTACTGTGTTTGCCCAGGAAGTTCAGACCGACCCTACATTAGTTAGGGGGTTAGGGGGGGGGACGTTTTGAGTGGGACAAGGGTTTATTATACTTAGAGGAAGAGGATGCATCACTGTTCCAAGCTCGTAGTGCCAAGGGGACTTAGCTCTCTCCACAGTTATGGCAGTTGTGCAGGATTAAGCCCCTCTATAGCTCGTCATATCACCCACAGACGAATGGCTTAAGTGAGAAGTTTAATGGAAACTGCCGCTTCGGACGTTCTCTGCCTTTTTGCTCAAGTAGCAAAGGTTATTGCCCTCAAGCCTACTTAGCAGGACAAGCTGCAGGCCGGAAGACTCAGAGAGCCTTCCTCTACCAGAGCTTCCTGGGTGAGATAAAGCACCATCAGGAATTGAGACAGTCCAATTAGACAAAAAACTAGGGAAGTTGCAGCATGAAAAAGTTAGACAAGTGTTTAGGCAGCATAAAGAAAGTTGTCCCCGTGTGTACTAATGTAGTCGTACCTCTACAACAACCTGCTTGCAAGGTGCCCGAAGCAGTTAGGGAAGGGATGCGTCACAAGCTTAGGGAGATGGTCGATTTAGGAGTCATCAAGCCTTCCAATAGTCCTTGGGCTTCCTCAGTAGTACTGCTTGGACTACCACAAACTTTGACGGGACCGCGACTGCCGCTTATACTATGCCCCGGGTAGATAAACTTTTAGAACGTATCGCGCGGGGTAACTTTACATAGTTATATAGGCTGAAAAAAGACATGCGTCCATCAAGTTCAGCCTTTTCATATATCTGTTAATTTGTTGCCATTGATCTAAAAGAAGATGGATGATTCCGCTGGAGACAGAGGCTATTCCAAAGTCGGCATTCATCACTTTATTCAGCTTATACCAGTTTAAGGTTATGTCCTTTGGGATAAAGAATGCCCCGGCACCTTGCCAGTGGATGTCGAAGGTTCAGTAACTTAGCATTGGGCGTGGTGTGTGGGAAACAGCATCTGGACCCAGCTAAGATAGAGGCTATTTAAAACTGGCCTACCCCCAGGAGAAAAACACAGCACTTTTTGTGGACCGCAGGCTACTGCCACAAGTTTGGACCTAGCTACAGTACCCTGATCAAATCCCTGACTAAAAACAACTTACCCCAAAGTGTGAGACTGCCTACCAACAACTTAAACAGGCATTAAATATGACCCCTACTCTGGCTCCTCCTAACCCAGGGGCGTCCAACCTGCGGCCCTGGAAACACCCACAGGTAACCTCTGGAGAAATACAGGCTGCTCTGGAAAAAGATGGTCTGGTTGTTTCAAGGACCACAATTCGATGATACTTGAACAAAAGTGAGCTGCATGGTCGAGTTGCCAGAAAGAAGCCTTTACTGTGCCAATGCCACCAAAAACCCTGGTTACAATCTGCCCGACAAAACATTGACATGCCTGGCAGCCTCTGGCAGCCTGTCATTTTGGAGTTACAAGACCAAAATAGAGCTTTATAGACACAACCATAAGCACTATGTTTGGAGAGGGGTTCACAAGACCTATAGCGAAAAGAATGCCATCCCCACTGTGAAGCATGGTGGTGACTCGCTGATAGTTTTTGAAGGTAAGAGCTCTAAAGGCACAGGTAATTTTGTGAAAATTGATGGCAAGATGAAAGCAGCATATTATCGGAAAATACTGGCAGACAATTTGCATTCTTCTGCACAAAAGCTGCGCATGGGACTTTCCAGCACGACAATGACCGTAAGCACAAGGCCAAGTCCACCCTCCAGTGGTTACAGCAGAATAAGGTGACTGCTCTGGAGTGGCTATCACAGTCTCCTCACCTTACTATCATCAAGCTACTCTGGGGAGATCTCAAACGTGCGGTTAAAGCAAGACAACCAAAGACTTTGCATGACCTGGAGGCATTTTGCCATGATGATTGGGCAGTTATACCACCTGCAAGAATTTGGGACCTCATAGACAAGTATTACAAAAGACTGCATGCTGTCATTGATGCTAAAGGGAGCAATACACAGTATTAAGAACTAAGGGTATGCAGACTTTTGAACAGGGGTCATTTAATTTTTTTCTTTGTTGCCATGTTTTGTTTTATGACAATGACATATTTACAAGAAAACAGATTTGACAATACAAGCCCTCAAACACTCTAGCCAAGGCAAGATCACAAATACATAACCCACCAAAACTGGCGCCAAAAAGCCTGGTCCTACTTGGGAGCCCAGTCAGGACCCACTCTGGCCATGCTGTCCCCCGTGGGCATCAGGCTCTTAAGGGCATGAAGCAACTTCTGCAGTAGTCTATGGAGGCTGTGTTGAGTCAGCCCAGCCTCTATAGTGTAAACAGACTGGTTGGGGAGATCAAAGAGGGCGATCTGCTCCATGGTTTGGCAGCAGGGGGACTGCCGCCCCCATGGACCTGCCGCGCCCGCCTAGGTCAGGATACTTAACTGACCGAGAGGGAATCAGTTTCCATGAAACAATCATTGTTAAAAGATAAAAGTAGGGGTCTGTCTCTTCTCTCCTGCTGTACTGTCTACTCCACCTATGACCACTAGGTGGCTGTAATGTACAAGCTGTGCACTATGCCAACAGCAAGATGTGGAAATAGCTGGAATGAAAACTCACATCTAGTATAAAAAATTTAAGCACTAGCACTGAGTATCATATTGTGGTTCACATAAGGCCTGCTGTGACATGCACTATGCATCTTATACCGGACAATTATTTTAACCAAAGATCCTAATAGGAAAAAAAAATTCAATACAGGTACCACATGTGCCTGCAAATGTGCCTACACAATGAGAAAGAAAGAAAAGAAAACATGCATTTATCATTTATCAATTTCTTAAGTCCACAGACGTGTAGTGACTAGAATTGAGGTATATGGTCCTAAGACACTGACTGTTAAATGTCAATGATTATAATATTAAACTAGAAAAATCCTTGCCATGGCGTTATTAATAATCTGCCAGCTGGTCATCAATATATATCTGGGAAAGGCGTTCCAGCTTCATCCAAATTATCTCCTTTAAGGGACAGCAACAAAACAGACAACTCAGCCAAGCGCATATACAGTAAACCCCGTGTTAGCCTTTACAGAATCATGCAAGCCACAATGTAAAAGTGCAGCTTTTGTATAGTTTGCTGTATTATAAGATGACCAGGTAACTCCTTTAACCAATAATGCCTACTAAAATGCATTAAGGAATGGCTTGGTATCAAAAGATCCCCTGATTTTCCGCTTCTTAATAAGTGATCGAACAGTACTGGCATTTTCAAGGCTTTGGATATCTTTTATATCCTCTTCTATCTTTATAAAGTTCCATTACGTTGTTACGCAGGTCTTTTGACAGTTCTTTTCTGCTCCCCAATGCTCAGTGCTGCTCAGTGCATCCACGTGAGAACAAACCCATTGACTATTTATACACAGGCACTAATTTCAATTTAAAAAGCCACAGGTGTGAAAAGTTAATCTTTATGCCATTTTAACCTATGTGTGTGTCATCTTGCGTGTCTTTAACCCCTTCAGTTCCCTATAGACATACCGGTACGTCCATAAAACGCATCTAAAGAAACACATATGGATGCACCAGTACGTCCTGCTGCTACATGGGAGATCAGGCTGTTGTTTGACAACCCGGAGTCCCCCCTGTCAGCAGGAGCCAGCATCGCTGGCTTTCTGCTGCCCGATTTCCTGTAACACCTTCCGGTGCGAACTCCGGAAATGCCCATGTCGTATCACTGCTGATGCCGCCCGGAAGGTAATTGGAGGACAGGATATCCCCTGCAGGGTCTGTCTAGCCCAGGGGTGTCCAAACTGCGGCCCTCCAGCTGTTGCAGGACTACATCTCCCATACTCCTCAGCCAGCCCCTTAGCTGAAGGATCATTATGGGAGATGTAGTCCTGCAGCAGCTGCAGAGCCGCAGTTTGGACAGCCCTGGTCTAGACCCTGCTGGGATATCCAATCGCTCTGATGAGGCACAGATCACAGACACTGTGATCTCTATGCAAGTGTGTGGGGACTTGCATAGAGATCACAGTGTGATCGGTGCAGGGGGGGGGGTCGCAAGGAGAAGAGTGAGAAACCATGTTTCTCACTCTCCTCCCATGCTGAAAAACAAATCATAGTAATTTTTTTAAAAAGAAGAAATAACTTAAATAATACAATAAATAATAATATAAAAAAACAATAAAGTGAGCTAAGTGATGTCATTGTGACATCAATGGCATTAATAACATGTTCAAGAGGTCCCTAAGAGGACCTCTAACCATACTGCACTGATTAAAAAAAATATAAAAAAGAAAAAAGTTTAAAAAATATAAAAAAAGATAATAATATATAATAAAAGAAAAAACCCTTACATCCCATTGCCCTAACACAACATCTAAAAAGTATAACCCCCAAACCCCGTTAAGCCATAAGTATAAAAAATACTACCCGATAGGGTACTATATGTAAGGGATGGATATGACCCTCTAAAAAAAGGAAAAACTAAGGATGTGGGGCATCTCTGTAATTAGGAGAGGCAGCTAAACAATTCTGGCTGGGTTTCTGTGCCGTAACACATACCCTGTGCAAAAAAATCTATGCAACACAGAAGAGTTGGTGAAAAAAAGCGCAGGAAATAATTTCTGCTGCTACCAATGACAGTGATTGGCGGCCAAATAGCTTCACAAAGATTGCCCAAATACCTCTGATACGATATTCTGGGTTGTCTGCCTTACAGAAATATGTACTTTTGTGGGTATTTTTTGTTTATTTGAGTTTCAATCCCATCATACCTAATGTAAAAAATTCTACAAATAATGTACACCTTATAGTATGTTTCCTATAAATGCTGGGAAAGTATGGATAAACTTGGAGGGGATTTTCCATCACTAATTTTGTGAGGGTACAGAGGGAAAATATATAAAGAAATAGGGTTTTTTTTTACTAATTTTCGCTGGTTTTTGCTAAATTTCTCATCCTAAATTTTCAGCTAATTATCTGACTATGGTATCAAAAGAAAGCTCTATCTCTCCTTGAAAAAAACAATATATAGTTTACACTATTTGCATGAAAGGAGAATAATCGCTGAACCGACATACAGCAAAAATAGCAAAATTGCTCCGGGCTTTGAGGTACCAAAAAATAAATTACAATGTGTGTGAAAAAATAAATATATATATATATATATATATATATATACTGCCACAAAGTTTGACAAAGGCTGGTAGTAGACTTTGCATTCAAAGAGTTAAATATTAGCATTCTAAATAACCTGGGGTGTCTAGTTTTCATAAATATATGGTTTGATGGGGATACATTCAATTGACCGCTTCAAATATGTCCCAAATGGCACACAAGGGTAGAGTAACCAGTTTTGAAAAAGATAGTTTTGAAATAGCAATATGCTACTTGTACTTATTGCTGTATAACTTGCATAAACACAAAACATTGGGTATTTCTAAACTTAGGACAAATTGTAGTGTCTATTAAGCAGTCTTTTCCATTAGCTTTTGTAGATGAGTAAAACATTTTTTATATTTTACCATATTTTATATATTTTTTAATATTAAATTAGATGATTTGATCAAAATGTCCTGTGTGACATTGCCAGCAAAAAAAGAAAGGCTTGCAAGTAATGCAGGCTGCTAAAAGTAAAATGGCAGGATACAGCAAGAGTAGCCCTGAAAATAAGAATTGAAGAATGGGATGCATGACGATGCATGGAATGGTCATTAAATATACTGTGATGGACCGACCAGGGGCCTCAGGTTATCCCTCTCTGCCAAGAGCGACTTCTCCCTTCAGAACAATAATTCCCCGCAATCCGTAGACAATATCCCCAAGCAAAGTAAAGGGATATCGCTATCCAGTACCCAAATAACCAGGCAAGGCTAGTCTTTAGGTACAACAAGAGGAGAACTGATTTATTTTAGACACAGATGGCTGGATATATCCAGCAAAACACACATTAACATAAAAGAAGATATTGGGATACAAACGCCCCCTTAATCTGCATCCCAGAGACAACAGGGGCAGTAAAGGGATTAACAATACAAAAGGATACAGATGCCACTAAAATAAGGAGTACACATTTTCTTGATTAGATTATCTTCCAGACCTTAGTGTGCTGTGTGTAAATGGTTAGGAAATAATAAAATACATTTTTATTAATAACACACAAAAGGATAACATGGCACTCTTTACCAGGATCCATAGTCTGTAGTAAGAAGGCTGGCAGCCCCCTCCAGGAGCCCATGGCACAGAGGCTCCCGTGACATATACGTAACTGGTAAAATATACTTATTAGCCCTTGGAGAAGATGCCTTATAGCAGGGGTTTCAAAGCTTTTTCTGCAGTGGGCCACTTCATCAGAAATGTATGTGTGTGTGGGCCAGACACAGACAGTGGTACAGCATGGCTCCGATCATTATATATTGATCCAGAAACAGATGGTGGTACAGCATGGCTCCTATTATATAGCAATCCAGACACAGACGGTGGCACAGCCTGACTCCATTCATTATATTTGGCTCAAAGCAAAAGCACTGATACAGCTTGACTCCTATCATTAAATACTGAGCCAGTGATTGACAGTGATGCAGCATAACTCCCATCTCCCATCATCATCTTTGGGAGATGCATTTCACTGGTTTTCACTCACTCTCTTACTCTCTCTCACACACTCACTCCATCATACTCTTACTCACTTTTTCACACATTTTCATTCACTATTTCTCACATACTCTCGCTTTCTCTTTCACTGTCTCCCTACATTTTCCACCGACATCAGTGGAGAAGGTGGGAACACTCAGCCAGCGCAGACTTTACCCCTCGCGTAGTGCTCCTCACCCCACATCTGCTATTCAGAAAAGCCGGGCGTGGCGCACTCGTCTAGGCACGGCTCTGGTTGAAGGTGCGGTTACCACTGCATATTATATGCCTGAGAAGCCCCTGCCTTATAGTATAGATTAGGCTTCAGTAACAATGTTTACTGCATTTGTGTGCACGGCCATATTTTTTATACTGCTGGTCATATGTAATGACTAATAGCAGTTATGTTGGTTTAAAAAACATCACTTTAGTGATTGGTGTAGTAGTTATGGTTGAGCTTGTAGCATTTTTGCTTTTGCTTTTGGAAGTACATGTGGCAGGTTTATACATGTACATGTAAAGGTTGCTAGTTATATGGTGGTGGTAATGTGTGTTGTTGATACTTTATAACCTGTAATGATTCTATGTTGTTTGTGTAGAGACTGGTGATAAAGCTACGATTTATGGTAAATACTTTGTGTGAGTATAGAAGAAGAGCACATGGCTGTTTGCTCTATGGCAGGAGGAACTCATGCTGTAATCATTTGGAATCAAAATAATTTTGGATCATTTTTTTTGGTTTACGCTCATTAATTTTCTGATAACATTTTTTTCCTGTCTTTTTTTTTATTTGTTTTTTTTTTAATTTGCAAACTAAAGTGGTGGTGAGCTTTACACCACTTCATCCAAAGCTTGGCATTGAATATAGTGATCTTTGGCTTGTGTGCAGCTACAGGGAAACCCATTTCATGAAGCTCCTAATGCACATGAAGCCCACGGTAGCCAGAATGGACTAGAGTGGGCCCTGACAGAGTGCTGAGCAGGGCTAGGCTAAGGCAGGAATTGTTGATTTTAGGGGAGGAGTTTTGGTAGGAGGATATTTAAGTTTGGTGATCACAGGGGTAAGGATCCATTTTGTTTAACCTTACCTGGTGGTGTTTGTCCCACCCTCCCTCCCCTTATGTGGTTGAGTTTGTGGAGTAGTGTTGCTGTATTAGTCACAGTTGTGGGCGGTAGCTTGCCAGGTATCCAAGGGGTTAATGTGGTGGTATGATCCTTGGTGGTCATAACCGGTGGGAGGTTCCTTGCAAGGAGTGGTGCTCGGAACCTCAGGTCCGGGTTGGGGCATCCTGGTATGTCTCCTCCCAAAATTGGTGTGTGGTATGGTACCTGGATAACTTGGCAAGCTAGGTTGGTTTTGGTTACGTCATTGTCTCTGTTAACGCATCTATGTTTATTATTTCAGGTTTTACAGGACAATGACTGTTAAATAAAATGCCTGTGGCCTTTTCAAACCCATCTTGTGTGTTGGTGTTTTATTTAATTGAGCAAATGAGCCAAGCCTGGCCCGTGAGTCGAAGCTACATCCGTCAGTGCTTTTGCACAGACAGTTTGGGAACTTTGCAGTGAGTGATGCTACAAAGGACTTGCAATTTTTACGCTGTACATGCTTCATTACTCAGTGTGCTTGGTCCACTTCTTTGTGGTAGAGCTGTTATTACTTGACACTCCCACTTCACAATAATAGCACTTTACAGTGCAGATCTAGCAGGAAACATATTTCACAAACTAACTTGTGACAAAGGTGCTGTTCAGTACCAATGTTTGTCTATAGAAATGGCATGTCATGGTTTTATATACTTAAACTCAATAATTAGGAGTTGTGTCCACATATTTTTGGTCATAGAGTGAAGTTGTGTTAGTATGGGATTGTTTTAGTTACAGGAGGGGCCTCAGAGATACTGCACCCAGGCACCAATAATCCAGTGGCGTCGGCGAGGGGGGCTGAGGGGCCATGGCCCCCCTATATCATGCTCTGTCCCACCTTTGAAAATGAAACGCCGTAATTTTTTTTGCAGCTGCAAGGGAGGAGAGAGAGGGACACCAAGCAGTCGCTCAGGAATACGTTTTCAGCAACCGCTTTGCGCCTCACTCTCCTCCGCGAGGCCTCTGCTTTGGTTGTGGTGCTGGCATTTCATGCTGAGCGCCAGAATATGACGCCATATCCGGCGCTCAGCATACCTGGGAACTTCTGGGCTCCGGCTACCCTTCCTTTGCGGGACACGGCCAGGACTGCACACTGACGTCAGCAGGTGGTCCGGGGCGGTCCTGCTGATGTCGGTGGGCGGGGAGCGGAGGAGCGATGCTCACCCGGCAATCTCCGGGTCAAACCTGGAGAGTTCCCAGGTATGGCGCTCAGCTGTGAAGCAGAGTGTACCGCAGCAGAGGCAGAGGCCTTGCACTCCCACCACAGGACTTCTGTAAGATAAGTGAACTACAAAGGAGGAGAGGGTAGATAGTGTGAAAACAGGGGAGAGGGGAGATAGTGAGAAAGGAGCATAGTAAGAAGATTTAAATAAATAAACAGTGAGAATAAGCATGGATTAATGTGTGTGTATGAATTGTGTGAAAGAGTGAGAATATGAATGAACGTGCGGATGAATTGTCTGAATGAGTGAGAGAATCAATGAATTTGTGAGAATGCATTTATGAATAAGTGTAAATGATTTGTGTGAAAGAGTGAGAGAATAAATTATTGCAAATAAATTAAGTGAATGAAAGTGTGAATTAGTGAGTGACTGTAAAAGTGCGTATCAAAGATGGCACAAGCAGGGTATTTATGGGACAAACATGGCACAGGTAGCGTGTTTATGGGACAAAGATGTCGTACGCTGGGCTGTTAGGGGACAAAGTTAACTAATGCTGGGCTGTTTGGGGACAAAGATGGCACGTCCTATGTGTGTAATTTGGGTGCTGGTCAGTGCGGACGAAAGGGCTGGCCTTGGGATGTGCAACCTGTAATCAATGCCTCTAATTTAGGGCGTTTTATCTATACTTTTAATGCTAAGTTTTTATGTGAATTCCAATTGATCTATACCTGCAAAGATGGGTTTTTGTGTTATTCTCTTGATCCATATGCTATGTTTCCATACATTATTTATTTATACCTGCAAATACAGGGTTTGTATGTCTTATTGAGTTGATCAATACCTGCAGTGCTTTTTCCATGTGTTGTTTATTTGATCTATTCCTTCAGTGCTAAGTTTACATGTGGTTTCTAGTTGATCTATACCTGCAGTTCTGGGTTTGTGTGTTCTGTTGATCCATACCTGCTATGCGATGTTTCCATACAAATACAGGGTTTTTATGTCTTGTCCAGTTGATCTATACATGCATGTGCTGTTTACATGTGTTGTTTTACGTGATCTATACCTGAACTACATGGAGTAAGTAAAAGAGAGGTGTGGCATAGTGAATGAGGGGACAAAGGGACTCTGGGGATGATTACAGGAGAGATGACCTCTCGATGTCACGGTAGGGTCAGAAAGAGGGAAGACTGCACTGACTTTCACAGTCTTCCCCTAATCTGCAGTCAGTGCGGCAAATATTGTTTTTGGTGCAGGAGTGGAGGGAGTGATTGCATGCTATGGAGCGTGGCCGAAGGAAATGCTTTCCTGGGGTCCATTGTTTTCAATATAAAATACATTGGCAACAGGGTCCAATATTTATATATATATATATTTGCAGGCAGGGCTAGATATATACATGATATATATATATATATATAGTAATATAGTATATTATATATATATATTAGCCCCTGCTGCCAATATATGTATAAATATTGGACCCT
The DNA here is from genome assembly GCA_009364415.1 of Spea multiplicata. NCBI lineage: Eukaryota > Metazoa > Chordata > Amphibia > Anura > Pelobatidae > Spea > Spea multiplicata. The sequence continues at coordinate 230 of VKOC01019328.1, read as the reverse complement.
GTTGCCAATGTATTTTATATTGAAAACAATATATATATTGGCAGCAGGGGCTAATATTTATATATATTATCAGCAGGATCTAATATTAATATATATTGGCAGCAGGGTCTAATATATATTGGCAGCAGAGACTATTATTAGTACATATTGGCAGTAGTGGCTAATAATATTAGTATATATTGGCAGCAGGGGCTAATATTAATATATATATATGCAGCAGGGGCTAATAC
>VKOC01019327.1:0-12879 GCA_009364415.1 Spea multiplicata | reverse complement strand
CTTTTTGTTCTTTGTGTATTCCAGTGGTGACATTGGCTTTGGCATAAATCCCGGTCAAAACGAGGTAAGAACACTACAGATTTGCATAGATTTTATGTATTTTTATTTATTATGATGTTTATACCTAAATATAAATCTGCTAGGTATATTTTATATAGTATATTTTGGCTATTTATATTCTATTTATTTCTGCTCTTTTTTTCTCCTCTTAGCTAAGTTTGCCCAGCACGTCCATAGACACAATAAGTGAATCTGAATCCAATGAGATGAACCAAGAGGTAAGTATGACTAGTGATGTATTTGACGTTCATCGATTTCACCGTTCTCGGGAAGAGATCCTCCAAAAAAAAGTTCCAAACTGATAAAGGTTAGGTGAATTTAGCGAAGACTTCGCCTGTTTATATGCCGTCTTTGTGTATTTGCAGATAAACGTATTTGATGCCGAGGAGCTGCAGAAGACTCTGTGTGAGAGGCTATCAAACCGTAAGAAAAACAAGGATCCTGATTTATATAAATGATGTCATAATATTTTAGCAACCGCATGTTTTATGATTTTTAATGAAGGAACATATTTGGAGTTTCTCCCCTATGTCCCTGTTTAGGAGGACGAGTCCCTCTAAATGCCATTGTGTCAGCCTTTCATCCCCTGATGCCCCCTCTTTTCTAGGAGCTCGGAATTTTTTCCGGGTATTGAGGGTTCTACAGCAGCACGGGACAAATCTCGGGCATTAGGTCGCCATGGAAACTAGAAATCACTTCCTGTATTGAACTGTCTGTGTGTACAGTGTAAGAGTAACTGTAACTTTTATAATTTTTAATACTTGTAAGTTAATATTTTCTCAAGGTATTAAATGGATTGATAAAATAATTTTTTAATAAATCGATTTATCATTTATACAGATTTGCCAAGTATTTAATTAACTGATCCATACTATTTATTACAGATTTTGTGATATATATTTACCGTAAAAATACTTGAAATGCTATAAAGTATTTTTTCCCACAATTCAGATTATGCCAGGGAATAGTCAAGATTTTTTAGAGTAATAGATTGAACAAATAATGCTATATTTATAAGGGGGGGGGTTATATGAAGTCTGCAGCAGAATTAAATGACATCACGTCTGTGCTCGGGTGACTCAAAGCTCTAAAAGTTGAATTGTAGACCACTACTTATATACATAATCCAAGTTGTCAAATACAACGTACATGACACTGGGCCAGGCGTTCATGGCGATATTCCCGATGGAATATAACAAGGTGGCCGATTGTCCATAACAGGTTTCGTACAACCCTCGTATGATCAATGTGCTGAACGTTCATTTTTGAAATCCCCAAAAAATACTGTTTTCTCGCAGAACCATGCCGCCAACCCCGCTGAATTCTGTTTCGTTTGCCAGATAAAGCGTGCCATTTTCTCATCCCATTCTAATAAAGAATTGCATTTGCAGATCCTGATATTAAATCAGATGGGTTCAGTCTGACTACCTGCAAAGAAATGATCAATCTGTTTGATGTATCCTTCCTTCTCTACATGGCTTGCGCTTAGTGGAGCGAATGCTCGATTGCAGTCCAACCGTCAACTGGTCCGTTAGAACGCTGCTTTCCAATGCCATTATACGGCAGGAGAAATTGCTTCATTTTATGCAAATGGTGTTTTTTTTCGCTCACATCGATTAACGATCTGCAGAATAACCTACGGATCTAGGAGGATTCACCGGGTTCTTTAGATGTAACGTCTCTGGCTGAAGTTGACTCTGGAGCACAGTAGACCCGGTCGCTGCGACGTTCTACAAGATTCGGGTCACAAAGATCATATTTTGAACTTTTCTGGATCCTGGTTATTAATGGATCCTGCTGGGTTGGATGGGATTCGCACGTTTCGTTGTTGCCTTAACTAAACCATTTATAGATGGACAGAACTGGAACCCTGGGGTCAGACGAGTTCAGAATTCTCTGGATTAAGTTACAGAACTACATGGTAATTGTCAAGGATATAATATTTTTCCCCAGGCTCATCAGCTTGACCCCGTCCCGTTATTTGACAGGTTTGTAGAGGTAACGGTTAATGGACATTTCTGTCCTTTTCTGAGCCCTCCGAGCGCTTTGAGTTCAGGGACCAAGAGTAATATTCGGTTGCAGAACACAGCACGCAAATAACAGACGGGGGACGCCAAAACAATTTGTTTTGTTTTTTTTTAATTTATATTTTTGTACGATAGGAAATCTTTAAGGAAGTGGACGTCAACCAGTCGGGAAACATGGACGCCTATGAAATGCAAAACGCTTTGCAGAAAGCAGGTGAATGAAATGGTTCTTCCGGTATCTTCTGTTTCCTTTAAAATGAAAATTGCCCTACAAGATGGAATTCAATCGTTTGTTTCTGATTCGCACATTTATACCCATTTATGCACTAAACTCTTTGTTCCTTGCGCCTGGCACCTCTAGCACCCCCTATTGGTGTCCTGGGAGGCAGCAGAAGGAATTAGGACTCGCTGGTGTTATGTGAAGATGTATAATGCACATTCTGAATGTATAGCTATGGAAACACGACCGTGTAGTCTGGCTTTATAAACCATACTTCTTACACAGCAAATGATCAGATCCGTTTGACCTCACAGAGAAATCCATTGTCGGTTGCTTTAGATTGGAGGTCCAGACAGGCGAAGAAGCTTTCTGCCTTGGTGCCAATTATCATTCAGAAAAGACTACCACCCCATGAGTACCTGGATGAGTATGCACGCTCATCTCTTATTTTTGTTTCAATCTGTAGGTCTTAATCTGAATGACAACATTCTCGAAGTCATTATTCAACGATATGGCACTAAAGACCTGACTATTAGCTTTGATGACTTCATCGGCTGTGTCATACGGCTGGAGACCATGTTCAGTAAGTCACGGAATTCTAAAGCGGGACCTAATACAGAGGGTAAAAGATAACCCAGTAAAAGTCCATGAATATGTTCAGGGGTGGGTCGGCCGGGGAGCAGGTAGGCAATATTGGACCCAGCCACGGTCCATGTTTTACAAAGAGATCCAGTAAAAATTTATTAATATACACGTATGTGTTGGTTATGGGGTGGGGTAACTTGGCCCGCAGGCTTCCCTATCGGCAACTGTAGAACTTCTAGATTATTGAACTGTCAAAATAAAAGCTAGAAAACCGGACAGGTCTGTTGATGGGGATTAACCAGAATGAATGTTAAATTGTTTACCTGACGTAAATCTCCGTAAATATAACTTTAATCCGATGTGAGGTTTTTTTTACTTCTATTTGTGCAGACATGTTTCAGATCTTGAAGACAGAGGAGAATGATGTCATCAGTCTCACGTTATATGAGGTATGAGGAAAAGGCTATTCATTAAGAGGTCTGTAGAACTATAACCTTGAAAGTGCTGTTTTGCTTACCCTGCCAATTTTAACATTTTTATAGCTAAATGCAGCATTCAAAATTAAGTTCCCAAACCCTTCCAATATATATATATATATATATTTTTTATTTTTTTTTTTTATTTTTTTTTTTAATGAAGGAAAATGTTGCCCCATTAATAGATTTAGCTGGGAACAGGACCAACCCTAGACCATATTGCACATTTTTTGTTTTGTTTTTTTAGATGGAAGAAAAAAATAGCAGATCTCCTAAATCTTATTTGCTTCTGATACAATAAATGTGTATGTGGCCTTGATAGCCAGCTTTTGCGCAGCAGATCTCATCTTTCAGTGTGTTCCCACCAGCTGATACACGTGGCAGCAAAAAGATTTTAAAAGATTTGATCCCCCCCCACACCCCCATATCCAGCTGGTGGCCACACATCCATCCTTTATTGGCCACTGGTCCAGCACTTCATGACATAGATCTTCATGAGCTGCACTTGCTGTCCTTACCCAGGGCAGCCATTGAAACTGCATATCTTGTGTACTTTTCCCATTTCTAGATGTATTTATGATATAACCGTCCTATATGGTGCAGGGGGTCCTTACATTTTACCCCCAAAAGCCCCGTTGTCCACAGATGCTAGTACTGGCCCTAATGATTTTCTCAATGGTTTAATGTAAATTAGAGCAGAATAATATGTATAAATGTATCACTGCCTTATCTTTAGCAAACCTGGCAACATGTATCTGTTACACACTATGTCTAAACATAACCAGGTGCTTACTTCATACTTACGGTAGTGCCTAAATGACATCGAGTCAGACAGGTCACAGAATTGCAGCTTCTGGGATGGGTTTATTACATCAGAGACACAAGTAAAGACACATGACAGCTGACGGGGATGAGAAAGAAAAAAAAACGTGAACGAATTCATGAGAGGCAAACCTACTATTCTCACGGGATTACCAAATATAAAACATATTAAAAAAATACATAAAAATCTGGATGGAAAAAGTAAAAAAAAAACCTGCTTGATTCAGGGTCGACCCAGGTTATGTTGCTTTAATTCTTTACAACTTTTTGTTTTCTACAGTGGGTCTGCGCAGCATTTCCTTAAAGTGGAGCAAAGGAAAATCATAATGAAGATGATTAACACCGGATTATATATGAATTGGACAAGATCGCTCCGAAGAAATCCGGAGAGCAGGGATCCAAATCTTTGTTTTTTAGTTTTGCAATAGGTGCCAACAGTCCCAACAGCCATGCGTAAATTCTGGCATACTTCATGATTGGCCATGAATTAAACCTTATTACAGTCTGGGTTTGGATCTCTGATCATTGAACCCCATTGAGGTCAGATCTTGAGGATGAGAGTATTGAAAGCATTAGACATTTTTTACATTGTATTTTGATACGGTTTCTAAATATAAACTGTGCGCAGAATCTCCCGATTTCTGGAAATGTAAATAAATCTCTTTAAATAATCGCGAGTATTCTGTCTGGTGAAATTGTGCTTTTCGAGTGCACAACCTGGCTTCATTTCCCTTCCTTACAGCTAATAAGGAGCTGATCTACTAATTTATAGTTATTTATGGTTCCGCAACAGTGTGGATGAGACAAAGATTTAGACGCCTCCTCTCGATTCAAATTATAGCCATCGCAATTTTATTGTATTTTATATAATCGGTAGATAAGGAAGCTTGTCCGACCTTAAGTTGGATCTTCTGATCTTCTATAGGCCTATCTATTGTATAGCTTTTACCACTTTCCTCTGAAGAAGCCCACCAAGGTGAAACGCGTCGGGTTCTTTAACAAACTCGCAAAATTTAAACCAGTAGAGCGTCTGTGAGGTCAGACACTGATGTTGGACGAGACGCCCGGCTCGCAATCTCCGTTCCAGTTCTTCCCAAAGGTGTTTATGGGGTTGAGGTCAGGGCTATGTGCGGCCGGTCAAGTTCTTCCACCCCAAACTCATCCAACCATGGCTTTAAGTTATTAGACCTCCCAACACTTCAAACGGCCAAAGAGCCATCTATATTCTCATTACGGGGCAAACCTCTCGCAGTATATCCCCCACCCGGTATATATAAACTCCAGAATATATGAACTGATATAAAATAGGAAAGACATAAAATACAAAGAAAAAACGCCTCTTTCCAGTGAGCTAATCTTTATTATCGACTCAAAGACAAAAGAAAAGTGTGAGCTTATAAGGATACATATGGAAAAAAAGTATTTCATTAACATTAATAAGCACCAGAATGCCAGAAATAGCTTGATTCAGATTTAATACGTTAATATAATGAGCATAGGATAAAAGTTATCTTGTATTCAGGCCAAAGTAGTGCACAGCCACTGTGAGAGAGGGAGAAAAAGTGAGTGAGAACAATGATTAGAACCTCATTATCCTTAAAATTGTCACATTGTTATTATTATTATACGCAGGGCCGGTGTGGGGGTGACTATGCAGTCCTGGCACTTTAAGGTCAGAGGTCACCAAGTAATGTACACGTGGCCCCCCGGCTGGATACACATGCCCTCATGTCATACTCCCGCAATGTGGGTCCGCGCATATCCAGTCGGGGCTATAGATATGGAGACCTTTCGGCCACAGGCCCACCGGGCATTTGCCAGGTAGCCAGTCCACTCCTGATCATATGAGGTTTTACCACGATCCCTCAGTGTAGACAGCATTGGGGTCCTGCTGTCAGCCCTAGGCGTGCGTTGAAATGCGCTTCCTAGACTCTATATTATTTTAGCAGATCGCGCATGAGTCTCTAGAGGTCTATGTAGTACCGTCATAAAGTTATATTAAAGGAGAATGTGCTAATGATGTTGCACGTTTAGTATACTGTCAGTTGTACATTTACCTCTTACCCTATAGTAATAGCAGCATGGAATCCACTAGAGCTCTATAAATAACATTTAATGTAAAAAAAACAAAATCATAGAATGCTCTCATTTCTAACATTTCCTGGGACTTGGAGGGTTACAATAATTAACATCACAAGGTTTGAAATACCTCTGCAAAGTGAGATCGATGGCTCCTTTTTTTTTCTTGTCCAAAAGCTGAAACATTTCTGTAATTAATTTTAAAAAAAATAATATAATTTAATATACGTGAATCAAGAGAGAAATGGCCGTTATTCATTTTAGTTGAACGAATGAACTCTGAAAAAGGGGCAGATTGGGATTGTGAAACTCAATGGTTATAAGAAGTACACACCGTCTGATGATATAAGCTTTCTAAAGCCATAGTACCAAGACTAGTGTATGTGAAACAGCCTAAGGCGTTCCCGGGGCCCACGAGCCAACAACACACTCCATATACACTCTTCAGTCCAACAGAAAGAAACATAAAGATTCCAATAAAACAAAGCACAGAAAGGATCTAGGCATGGGAAATGCTGCCTTACTTCCTTGAGACGCTAAGCACCCGGTGGCTGTACGTGGAACTGCAGGTAAAGTATCCGTAAAAAGCCCGAGGCGCCCTATCTTTGCCTCTTAACTAAGAGCTCCGGCACTCAAGCATCATAAATGTTTGGGTCTGTACACAATTCAGGCTTCAGACTTAATAAGGTTTATTTATTTGGCAAAATAATAGGTCTGATCTCCAGGCTGGATTGGCTCATATGTCGATAGGTGCACCATTTACCATTATAACCAAAAAAATGGCCAAAAAAGTATCTTACTGAAAAGCGTCTCCAGCCGCATCATGCATGCGATGAACCCATCGAAATTGATAGTCATGTCGCTGTCTGTGTAGCGCTGGGTGATGCTCTCCTGGATCTTGTTATTAAGCGTAAAACCTGAGTAATTAAAATGTTACAAAACGAATTATTAATCTGGTTTTAGATCTAATTCAACAATCCTACTGAGTCAAATTTTCACTAGTTCCACATTTGTGAAATACTTATGAAGCCTAGCAACATAAACAAAGCATGAAGACCTATTTTAGAGGTCATTCTACTCCAAGTTGGGGCAACACGATGTCTCCACAAGAGACTTTTGGCCAACAACATCCTGGGCTTCAGGATATTTTCTAAACACTGGCTGGACAGACAATGGCTCTAAACAATCAGCGATTCAGAGGAAGAATATTATAAAATTATTATTATAAAATACAACGAGAATATATTCTTCACCTGCTTCTTGTAAAGCTGCTCTCATTTCATAAGCATTCATGGTTCCCGATCGATCAGTGTCGACCTTCAGGTATATTTCCTAAAGCGTGAACACGAGAGATGTTACTCACTCTTAGTACATCCGTCCATTAAAGGTTATTTTATATTAAGATCCATATAAAAAGTATCATTTATAATGTATAATGACCATGTATTTCTGGATCTTCATCCATAGAACTTTGAACTCCACAATACTTAATGTTCCAGTTCCATCCATCTGCCAAGTGTGACGTTAAGGGGGCAGCTTTTGTTATTGTGTTATTTTATTGTTGTGTTTTTTATACAATTAAAGGTTACTTTTAGACAAAACGTTATTTGAACGGTCTGGAGTGTTAAGAAAATAAACCTTAGCAGATCTATCATCTCATTATCTTCGCTGAAGGTTTAATCAACTAAAAACAATAATAAAATCCTGAAAAAAAATATTTCTCAGTTTCTAAGGCAGTGACCTATCATAGCCTGCTTTTGTGTCACATGACAATTAAGCATTCCCTAAAATGGTAAATTATGAAGATGATTACACTAATTACGGTATATTGATTATTATATTGTTTATTGAAAACTATTGATTCAAATAAATTCTTAATAATAATTAAATTCTGGAAGAATATGAAGAATGGGAATCAATATAAATAATATACCATTTCTTTAAATTTTTATTTTTGTATTTAAGTTTGTTAAATTTTATATGTATTTTTGTACGTTTTAAAAAAAGAAATTAAAAAGAAAACTATTGATTATATTGAAACGTAGTAATTTTCAATATAATCAATAGTTTTTCTTCTTTTTTTTTTTTTTGCTTTAGGTTTAAAATAAGACCAAGTCCATCGGAAAAAAAACATTTTCATTCAAAGGATACATCCAGCAGGGCGACCATCTCTCTGCACGTAGCCAGACTGAATCCACTCGACTTCAAATCAGTTCCTGCATCGTGTAAAAAAAAAAAAACAGCATTATTGGGGCATTTCGAGGGTAACCATGGCATTTTTTTTTTAACAATGTGGTCCATGCCAGCTGTCTGTAGAAACAATGACGTTGTGGGACTTATTTACTAAACCCTGAGCCGCACATGGAATCATTTTCAGACCAAGTTCCAAAGTTTAAAGGAGGTAAATCTACACTAATCTTAACCCCTTAAGGACAATGGGCGGTCCCTAAACCCATTGAAAACGATGCATTTTGATCCCGTACATGTACGGACTTTGTCATTAAGGGGTTAATGTTAATTTGTTTTGTTTTCAGTGGACGTATTTCATGTATGATCGACTTACTCTTGGAAAGAAGTCTGTTCAGAATGACTTGAATCTGCTTGGCATCAACTTCACCTTTCTGCAAGTAAAAAGCAATCAGGACAGCTCGCCAGTACCACAAATAAATCAAGACAGGGATTACTAGTACGCGGCGGGCCCAAACTAGCCCATTTTTTGGTAGAATCTTGTGTGTTGTAATTATTTAGCACTGTAAATATTACGCTCTCTCTCTCACCTCTCCTGCAATTTTATCAAAAATGTTCTTGAAGTCTTCAGTGACATCCTTCTCAGAAATTTGAGGCTGAAACGAATACAGATAGCATTGCGGAGTTCATTAAGCGTAGCACAAAATATCGCCCCATTCCCCGCTTGCATGCCATATTGCTTGTAGCCTGCTGTGGATTCAAAATGGCCGCCCCAACGGAGCGCACCAGTAAAAAGCTGACACACAAAATGTGTTTAGGAATCCATCGAGATTTGTAATGATTTTGAACCGAGGATGGAGGAGCCTATAGGCAGTGCATCTACTAAGGGATCAATCAAGTTTGTGTTCTTATCAGCCATTTATGATAAAAAATAGGATAAATCAGCAGAATAAGGCAGACGAGCTCTCACCGCCCGGTGAACAACAAAGGTAGGATGGCAGGGTGCATGTGTGAGTATGTTAGTGTGTATGTGTGTGTTTAAGTGTGTTAGCATAGGTGTAAGTATGACTGTGTGTGTGTATGTGTTAGTGTGTAAGTATATTAGTATGTTACTGTTTGTGTATGTGCAAATGTGTTAGTGTGTGTATGTACGTTAGTGTGTTAGTGTGTAAGTAAGTGTGCTGGTGTGTGTAAGTATGATAGTATGTCACTTTGTGTGTCTGTGTGAGTATATAACTGTGTGTGTGAGTATATTATTGTTTGTGTGCGTTGGTGTGTGTATGTTAGTATGTTAGTATGTTACTATGTATCTGTATTTTTTGTTACGCCACTGCTAAGGGGCTCTGCCGTTTTACATCTTTGGCTCACTGGCATGTAATTAAAACATCTATCCTCTGCAAAAATCAATTGATGCATTTTAACGGAATAAAGCCAGTTTGTGTAATTCCTTGTGTGCACTTAGGTTTTGCCTTTGGCAAAGGCTGCCGGGCGTTGGATCATCGCCGCTTGACGATAAATAATTAGTTAAGAGCCATAAAAAATTAAGAAGGTTGGTACCTCATATGGATTGGCTTTCACAACATCTCCAACTTCCCTGGAAGAAAAGAGGCAATTAAACACAAAAACACCTATTTCTTATTTATCACAAATATTCTTGCAAAGGGCTAAAATAAACTAAATAGCTAAAAACATTCTATATTTACAGTGACTCCACCCTCCACAGATTTTATACGGTAGAAGGTGCAAGAATGTAAAACATTATTTTTAGTTATGGTCACCATATGATATCTAGAATATCTGACAAAAATGTGGGTAATGCCAGCGGTGTATACTGGTATCGGCCATCTAGGCCAGAAGGTCTATGGAGATGGCAACCCCTCTGAAGCGTTGCCTGAGGAAGACCACATTATTGGGTGACTAGGTATCCCGGTGGGCCACCACTCAATGGGGTTGGTAGGGAGATAAGAGATCTCCCTTGTTACTGATCCATTTACAGTACGGGGGTTTGTGTTTGGCCAGAAGAGCCTCCATAGTATCTTCTCTGCTCAACATGTCCTCCTGAGGTGGAGCTCCAGTTATGACATCATGTCCCAGCACTGGCAGCGCATGGAACAGGAGTCATGGTAGATGTTGAAGGCCAACTGGGATCACGTGCTTGGGTCAGGCCTAGGGTAACACACCACATAAATACCCCACAGGAAAATGAAACAGCCCATAGAGGATAAGGAAGTCTTCGCTACAAACATAGCTGGACCTAGTATGGCCGAAGTGTTCATGTCTTTTGCTTAGGGTTTAGAGTCAACTTGGCTCAGGATATTGATTGGAACCATTATTCAGAGATACCTACAGAGATTTAGCTTCTTTCTCTGAGAAGACGCGCAGGCAAAAGTCTCCACTTTTAAAGGGTTCAAAAGTGGACGGCACAATCAAATAGTCCCCAACGGGCAACTTCAGCCGCTTGGACACCTCGCGCATGTTGACGAAGGTGTCAGATCGGGCTACAGATCGGTTCCTCTTGAAAAAATCCTTGCCCAGGTGGACATCAGTTTGATCCTGAAGCTAAATTCAACAGGATAGTGAATTAAACATAAGACATAGTAAAAATGCAATGGATTCCAGCGATTAATATAAATATCTTCTTTTTGGAAGCCTTAACGAAACACCTCAAATCCCATGCAATCCAACAATTTACATTTTGGAAAGACATTAAAATATTTCACAGTAACACGAGTTTTCTCCAACTTTGTAATGAAAAATAACCTTTTTTGGCCTGAAATGTAGTCTTTTTGAACAACAAATTGGGTTACATTCTACTGAGATATTCTGCTAAAAATCCTAGTAATTATTAGTATAAAAAAACATTAATTAAGTATTAAAAATAACATTAAGACACGTTATGGAAGGAGAAGAAGGCTCGGCTCTTACAATCTATTAGTATCTATCGGCCACATTCTTACTCTTCTGTCAAGTAAGTATTTGTAGTGGATTAAGATTACTTTTAAGAACCAGTATCACCATCATCACCAGTACAGAGTGCTTCATGTGGATCCACCGTCCCTCTCTGTCCTTTTTGCCTACCGTCTCTTTTCTCAGATCTCATCCCTCTCTTGTAGGGTCTCGTTGTGTTCTTGGTATCTCCATACCCCAGATTTGCACACAGAAAACCCCACAAGCTGTCATGAAGTCATTTAAGAATTCCATTACCATTCAACAATTCCTGAAACCAAACAAACCCTCCTAAAAAAACCCAAAGTTTTCTTCTTTGACCAACTGAACTGCTGGAAGCATGCATGCGCTTATCAACCAATCATTACCTCTTTTGGAACCTGAAATTAAAAAAAGTATAAATTGTGTTAGTAATGGAATATATTGTGTTAGTAATGGAATATCATATTGTAATTCCAAACAATGTTTGACGGTAGAAAAAAATACATTTACAAGTGACTGTGTGGATTTTATTTGGGTCGATTACATTCTGAGTAGTAAGTCTTACCATCCCACCTCATGACCAGGAGTGAAAACTGGATTTTAGAACTGTTTTAAAATAGGCTTTTTAACTTTGCTTTGATTCATTGGACTCACCTCGTATATCACGAAGCCGATGGTGAGCAAGTCTTCTCCAATCTTTCTCTGCCTCCTGCGATTCTTCTGCATTAGACCCAAAACCATGGTGCAGCACGGCTCGTGGGACTCGCCATCATGGTCATCATCGGGTTGCTCTAACTTAAGCCGGAACTGTGGGTTTGTCCAGAATGTTCCTATGTGTGCAATTGTAAATATTAGTTACGAGCAACTTAACATATATATATACTATATTGAATTGTTGAGGTATGCTTTATAAGGCTACCTGGGTAGTTCTGGCAGCCCCCGGCAGTAGACCCTCGCGTCCAGCTCCCATTGTATAGGGTTATGTTCCACTTGTGCTGTTCGTTGTTTGTCAGGGTGTCGGGGCTCAGGTTACAGATCTCCAGCCGAGAGTATTCTTTTACAAAGTCTGTGAAGGACATCCTGAAATATAAAATAAAATGTCAAATAAAATAATCGTTCCATATTTTCCCGTTTAATTGTCATTTAAGACTATAGGACTATTTTGCAGAATTTCTACAAAGAATGTTCCGAGTGGGACATCAGAAGGAAAAAGCTATGATCCTTTACTGCAATCACTGAAGATTTAAAGAGACATAGTACATTTCGGGGGGAAATATGAAATACTCACCAAAATTCCCCATCCTCTGACTGTTTGTCAAGATCTGCTTTCACTTTGGGATCAACATAATTCCATTCCGGAGCCCTAACAAATACAGCAATAATAATAACGTGTGTCTACCCGACACAGCTCTTCACATCAGTGGTGTCTCTACCCCCTACCCCAGGGGCATGTCTCGGTTTCCTTGAGGATCACCCTGTCTCTTATCAGACCCTT
>VKOC01019325.1:0-35197 GCA_009364415.1 Spea multiplicata | reverse complement strand
TATATCATTTTATCCGACCTTTCTTGTAATTTTTGAAATTAGGCAATGATTCCCATATGGAACAGATCTACCAGTTTGTCTATGCCCTGTTTAGCATTTTAATGTTTTGTTATTATTATTAACTTCCCCTCTCTCAGTACTGTATGTCCCATTCTGCTCTCCCCTGCTTGTTTCTATTAAATTGAGGAGCCTCCCTCAACAGTTTGTTTCCACTCTGCTTTTAGTTCCCTGGCCAAATGTTCTTTCTCCTAATCTTTTTGCTTTCCCCCTTGTCAGTACATTTATTTATATAGCACCAGCAGATTCCATGGAGCTGTGCCATTTTCAGCCATGCCATGATCGTTTCTGGCTGTGAGTGCACCGTCTTCATCTCACATGCCTTTACCAGGGGATTTCCATTGGAGATTTCCACAATCCCTTTTTCCCTTCTGTCTCTGCCCATCCTCAGTCTCTCCATGTCTGTTCTGGTCAGTCACATGGATACCTGTATATGATTTTTCTTTCTGAAAATGTAATTATTTTGTTGGACGGGGTTGTAGATCAGTTGTACAGCCTCTCAATCAGAAGTGGTAGAGTTTAGTAGGGTAATGGAAGATAAACATTTGCCGAGAAATCGTATAGCTGCCCCAAAACAAAGACAAGGACTTCAGCGTTAAGAAACACACAGGCTAGATGGGCCAATGGTTCATATTGTAATTCAATCTCTCTGTTGGTTTTGGAAGAAAAAATGGCCAATGTGGTCCCACAGGGTACCTCACAATAGCCAAGGGAGTGTGGCACCACAATATCTCTTAAGAATATTGGCACCTTAATTACAGTAAAGTATTTAACACTGTCATACTTTCCTGAAATAGAGCAAGAAATGATTGCAGCCCATCCATGGACACTGGCTAAAGAGAAGACTTAGCCCTTCATTAAAGGTAAGACCTTTGTGCTTAACAAAAATCATCTTCCCCTCTGTGTGTAAAGAGCAGTGGGTGTTGTTTTACAATATGTGTTGCCATGTAGGTTACCGTTGTATTGTAATGGCCTTCCCCCACAGACACCACCCTGAGCTGATTGTTTTTGGTGGCAATTGAAATAAAATCCTTTCCCTTACATATACTCATTAGTCCCCAGGTGCCTGTTGGTGTGAAACGTTAGATACAAAATAATTTGTGAAAATCATACCTTTCTATCATTTTGAAAATGGTTCTACTGCTTTTGTGTTTACCAAATAAAAAAGCAAGAGCGAGTGCTATTAAGGTCTGCGATGCTCCTGCATGGTCATCTATTCTATGCATCGGGCTATTGCCTGGGCCAGTGCACTATTGGGTAAAAGAGGGCTAGGTGGTAAGGCAAATTGCTTGCCTCAATAGAACAGCCTTTTAAGGTGGCTCATTAACTTGTTTTCTTTTTCTGCTTTACAAGCGACAGCGGTGGACTCTGTTGATTCCACATAGATTTGACAGAGACCCTGGCAATGATGAGAAGATCTAACATTCTAGGACAGGCCGTGAGCCCTTGCAGCTGGTAAGGCTTACATGAACTTGCGATCAGAGGCAAGATGGTCCGTAGTTGTGCAAGCATTTGCAAAACCACCATTATGTGTGGCCACAGAGTGTGGAACCAGCCTTTGAGTGATCCTTTCAACGAGTGAGTATGAACATGTAGGTTTATTTTTATCGATTAAGTACCAACACAGTCTGCGCAGCACTCTCTCCATGTCACCCTTCTGTCCCTTCCTGCCATCAAACAGTTCTGCTGCTCATAGTCCCTCTTCTTCCTCTTGTTCCCTTGATACAACTGCTTCTTTGCCTCCCTGTTTCATTCCCCTTTTGTATGCTTCTCTCTTTGCTTAATTCCGTAAGTGTTGCGACCCCCCCCCAAAAAAAATAATTCCGTCATCTGCTTCAGACCTCTAATACCTCACCGCCTAGAAGTTTTAAGGAAGACACTCCCTTTTGCCACTTGTTTCACCAATCATTACTTTTACCATCCCATACTGACCACCCCTTGCCCATTCTCCCCTCCTTATTTAATATAGCATTGCCAATATAGTAACATTAGCCCCCTCTAGCCTTTCTTTCTTCCTTCCCTTAACGGTCTGATCTCAGTGGCCATGTTACAACTTAATGCACTACCAGCCTAAAATTTTCAGGTCCCTTTCCCTTGTTGTTAAGAACTTTGATTCCATGAGAACCATTCGGCCCATCTAGTCTGCCCATGTAAAGACTCTGACCTTAATCCATGTCATTTGATCTCGTTTCAGAGTGGGGAAGGCTTTGTGCCTGGCCCGTGCATTTTTAAACTCCCTCACTGTTTTAGCTTCTGCCAGTTTAGCTTCAATTTCCATCCTCTGATTAAAAAAAAAAAACAACTTTATTTTATTACATCTAAACATCTGACACCTTTCTTTTAGATTATGACTTCTTATTCCCACATTTCTCCTTTTGGCCTTTAAGCCAGCGGAGACCAATACCTTAACCACTACTCCAAATCAGAGGTACAGGTTAACCATTTGAAAACACGTAAAAAACCCTGGTATGTATCAATTCTCTCTCTCTAACGTTCTTTATAATCGAAAATTATACAATCTTAAAAATGTCTTATGAAGTGTTCCGTAGTGCAGGTGTAATAGCCAGTTCATACATTTAAATTGCATGATTTTGTCAAAGGGATTTGGGTCGCTCTGCCAGCATCAGCCCATGAAACCATGCACCCCTCATCTCTTGGAGTCAGACCTTCAGGGTGGTTGGGGGTTATTCAAATCTTACTGGAATGTGGCTTCCCTTTCGTGCTAACCTTTATTTCTTTTTCCTCTTTCGCGGTCAATGCAGGACGAGCTGCTACGTCTATTTGGAACAACTTTTAATGCCTTGGAGAACCTGCTCAAAATCCTTTGGCAATGCACAGGTTGATGAGAAGCTGGATGAGAAAATCATCTATGAAGCGCAGTAGGCTTGGCAGAATAGCATGTTATAAGTTGGTCCTCCACAGTCTACGTACCATGAGTAAAAATGTTACAAATGCGAAAATGTTAGATTTGATTTTCAGGGAGCAGGGATAGTGAACAGGTTGGAAAGAGAAGATAGAGGCAGTACCCATTCTTGTTGTTGGTAGCAAAGTGGTGTTTTTCTGCTCCAAGTTGATGGCCACAAAACACCCCCACGTCCGAGGGCTCAGCTAACAGCTCAGACCTGTGGGATAAAACAAGCAGTGTGTCCTGCATCAATTGTCTATTTTGTCACATTAACGGCTCGGTGGAGTTTGCTATCCCAGTTTGGAGTTAACGAAGTATGGAAAATGCTACACCCAATCACAAATGGAGTCTTGCTGAGCCAATAGAGATGCAACTCCCACCTAGGACTTGACTTGACGTGACACATTAAGGAACTTGACATTTTGTATGTTTTATGGAAATAAAACATGATTGAATTATTATTATTGAAGTGTGTCAGTGATGCTGTATCAGATACTAGTTTCTGCTGACAGGGTCCACTTCTTCCATATACTATTGAGAAAATGTCCTTGCTGGACACCTTGGCCTTGAAGTAATAATGTGTCCTAATGTCATTAACAATTTAATTCAAGAATGTGCAATATACAAAAGGATTATCAGTTTGCTCATCACATAATGATTTGGGTTTACAGAAACACAATCTGTAAGATTAGTGAATAAGAGGCATTGCTGTTGTAGCTGAGTGAATACCTGGGACAAAGAAAATACAATGGTGTTCCAATTTATCTCAGAGACGTTCAGGGGGGTTAAAGTCATGGTGATGTGTAGGCCAATGGCCCCCACTCCCTGATAACTGGCACACATTTTTACACAATCACATTTGCACAGATGTACACACTCACACCTACACACATACTTACACCATCATGCTCAAACACACTCGCATCCATGCTCACACACAAACATTTAAACATGCATGCTCACACACACTTGCACATACACATCCATGCTGATACACACATATTCATGTTCACACACAAACATTTACACACCCAGGCTCACACATCCATGATCATACACACTTACAAATATACATCCATGCGCACACACATCCATGCACATACAGATCCATGCTCACACATGCACGTCCTTGCTCACACACATTTACACATTCACATGTATGCTCACACACAAACATTTATATTTATACATCCATGGTCTAACACATAGTTTAATTTAATAACACATATTTATTTTAAAATGTAGACTTCTATAATAACACTCTTTGGAGTATAGCTTGGAGTATATATGTGCTATTACAGTCGTGGCCAAAGGTTTTGAGAATGACATAAATATTTGTGCAAAGTCTGTTGCCTCAGTTTAGATGACGGAATGTTATGAAGAGTGATCAGATGAACTGCAATCAATTGCAAAGTCCCTCTTAGCCATGAAAATGAACTTAATCCAAAAAACATTTCCACTGCATTTCAGCCCTCCCCCACAAGGACGAGCTGACATCATGTCAGTGATTCTCTCGTTAACACAGGTGACACACTCTTTTATGCTGATTGAGTTAGAATAACAGACTGGAAGCTTTAAAAGGAGGGTGGTGCTTAAAATCCTTCTTCATCTGTTAACCATGGTTACCTCAAAACAAAACCCACCTAGGGGTGCTGGTATGAACCAATTTGTGGTACTCGAAAGAAAAAACAAAAGAACAATAATGTAGACGTAATAAAACCAAAAAACTTCTTTATAAAAATCCAATAGTTACACTCACAAGCCACGCTGGCGAAACGCGTAGAGGAACTTTAGAATTCAACAGTTTTTTTTATATCCATTTCTTATATATTTTTAATGTCCTCTGTATCTGTATTTCTTTTTATTTATATATTTATTTTGGGCATGATGTGCTCCTGATAAAAAGATCATAGTTTTTTTAACAATATTTATAGGGCTGCGTCTCGTAATAAATGATCTATTTTTTCACATTTTTGGGTGATATAGATTTATCCTTGTCAGAAGTCTCCCCACTAACCCCTTACGTACCTGGAGATTTGAACTTTATATTGACTGGGCATACTACCCAGAATAGCACACATTTCCTGGTCACAGAGAATATCGCAGGAACCTACCTTCGGAATAACGGTGAGATACCAGGGAAGTCAGAACGGGAGATACTCCAGAGGAAAAACCCCCCAGACACATATAGGACAGTATTTTGACCACTGGAGACAAACCTGAGCTGCATATGCTGATGATACACTCACCTGAATGTAAGTGCAATTAACCCATGTCTGTTCATTAATTATATGAAGATATCATCCCATGGTCGTTTTTTAATCTTTTGCATTTCCTCTGGATGTGATTTGGAAGCAAACAATTTGTGAGTGCAACCATTGGATTTTTATAAAGATGTTTTTTGTTTTATTACGTCTACACTATTATTGTTCTTTTGTTTTTGTTTTTTCTTTCGAGTACCACAATCGGTTCATACGAGCGCCCCTAGGTGGATTTTGTTTTGAGATTTCAGCATTTTTGGAGAGTGTTGTGTAGGGTTGCCGCTGTATACCCCGATTAAAGGAGAGTATTACTTTCATTATTATTATTTTCCACTTTGACACAAGCACTGGTTTTCACCTTTTTTTAAAAACCATGGTTACCTGCAAGGTAACATGTGCTGTCATCATTGCTTTGTACAAAAAGGGCTTCACAGGCAAGGATATTGCTGCTAGTGAGATTGCACCTAACTCAATCACTTATCGGATAATCAGGAACTTCAAGGAGAGAGGTTCAATTGTTGTGAGGAATGCATCAGAGTGCTCAAGAAACTCCAGCAAGCGCCAGGACTGTCTCCAAAAGTTGATTCAGCTGCAGGATTTGAGCACCAACAGTGCAGAGCTTGCTCATGAATGGCAGCATGCAGGTGTGCACTCACAGTGAGGCGACGACTTTTGGAGGATGGCCTGGTGTCAAGAATGGCAGCAAAGAAGCCACTTCTCTCTAGAAAAAACATCAGGGTCAGACTGAGTATTTGCAAAAGGTACAGGAATTGGACTGCTGAGGACTGGGGAAAAGTCATTTTCACAATCACCAAGCTCGGCGTGTATCTCAACAATGTGCACATGCACGTGATGTCTTGACAACGTTTACTAGAATAAACCAAATAATTGGTCTAATCTAAATCTGTGCACATTGTTGAGATACACGCCGAGCTTGGTGATTGTGAACACTTCAGGTGCAGTAAGTTCTGTTCCTAATGATTGTAATTACACATAGTATAAATGTTAGACACGCTATGTCTCTGTTATGTCCTGATGAAAGTCTGAAAATAAAAGACTGAAACGTTGACTTCTAACACAGAGTTTTGAGAGATCTATTGAAACCAAGTCCCAGGAGTGCTGGTAACTATTTTTGGAATATATATATTATATAATATGTATATATATATATATATATGTAGGTAGCATTCTTCTGTCATCCATCAAACCGAGATTCATCATTCTAGAGAACACATTTTCAGTGCTCCAGAGTCCAGTGGAGTGTGCTTTAGACCACTCCAGCCGAGGCTTGCTACTGTGCATAGTAACCTTCCGCTCATGTGCAGCTGCTCTTGAAACCCATTTCATGTTGCCTCCAGGGGCGGTTTGCAACTTTGTAGCAAGTGATGCTACAGAGCACAGGCGATTTTTCAACACCATGCGCTTTAGCACTCAGCAATTCCACTCTATGGCTAGGTTTCCACTTGTTTTTTTGCTAAAAATGCCCATAAAAACGCCAATTCAGCCACACGGCCAGCCAGATGTTAGCTGTTCTTTAATAGGAAATTGCACAATGCCATATCCACTTGGCGTTTTTCTGTTCGGCGTTTTTTCAGTCCTCTTTGGCGTTTTTCTCCAATAGAAGTCTATAGGAGAGAAAAAACGCCATGAAAAAGCCATGTGGGTTTTGCCTTGGCGTTTTTTATGGCGTTTTTTTCCATAGTTACAATGCAGAGGATGGACCCAGTATCTGTGTGTCCTGCGAGAAATAGGCTGGAAACAAACAGTTTCACACAAAACAAAGTTCATATTGAATTTTACACCATTTGGAACAAACATGCCATTACAAACAAACATACCCGACGCATTAACTGGATCCTGCGTGCCAAAAGCAACACTAAACAATTTGCACCATCATTTGGGGCCAATCTTCCTAGAGGAGCAGATATTCGGAATAAAGCATGCCTTACAAACCACAGAAAAGAGACAAAAGGGTCAGCCGGGGCGTGTTTAAGTAGAACGCTACCAATAAAATGACATCAGGAGAGGCAGATACTTGCCATGTATCCTAATCCCTTTTAGCTGGGTGAAAATTCCAACGTGTAAAGCCTGGAAAAACGCAGGAGAATGCTGTGGCAGTTTTCTCGGCGTTTTTCCTGGCGTATTTCATCAAGGAAAAAAAGGCAGGACAAAAACCCAAGTGGAAACCTAGCCTATCAGTGTCTTCCACATTGTGGCTATGCAGTTACTCCTAGATGCTTCTGTTTCACAATAATAACACTTACTGTGGACCAGGGATGTTGTTTTTTTCTTCCTTCAATAAATCTGCCTGACGCTGGAACCCTTGAGTGCCTGGAGCCTTTATTATCTTCTTAATTTACTGGGGAGCTGGCCCTTCCTGGCACAGTTAAGCACCTGAGTTCCCTTGGAGTGTGCAGATTCCTCATTCTAGTGTTATATTTAAAGTCACTTGGGTCTTCAGTACAACCCATTCTATATACCAACAGTTATTTTCTTTAGCCTCTCATATTCTGCAGGAGGAAACGATAAAGCCCATTTTTCTTGATCAGCATTCTCTCTATTTGCAGTGATCCAGTTGTGTGAGTAATTTTATTTGGAAAGCGTATTTTATGAATTGATATGAGTTTTCCCAACTGGAAATAAGGGATACTACATAGTTTTTTGGCAGTTAGCTTGTAGCTTAATCACTTATATGTATTATGTGTTCAGAGGGGTCAGCAGAGCATGGTAATACTGGATTGTTTAAAACATTAAACCAGATCCCTAATGATTAGTGCTGTGAAAGACATACCATTTTTTTCAACTGGGAAAGTTGAAATAGCATAACCGTGTTTTAAAGATTGAAAACATAAATACATTTTATATAATGTAAATCTGTTGGTGTTTTTTTTTTCTTTTTCTTTTCCTTATGAAGTGTCCATTTATGCAGCATAATTTATGTCATATGAGTCATATGAGACACTATTTTGTGTTCAAATATTATTTTGTAATCCTCCAGGAAAGCTTAGTTAGTATTTACTGATTATCAGTTTAGCAATGTAAATATGTTTACATGTTGTGGAGCTGTAGATTTGTCACATAGTTACTCAGGTTGAAGAGAGAAGAACAATTCCATTAAGTCCATCCCTTCCAAGAGCCCATACCTTTTGATCCAACAAAAGAAGCCCTAATAAGACTTTTATCCAATATTGTCCCAAGAGGGTAAAAATATTTCCAAAGGCAATCTGACTTTTCCTTGACCAACATTATCTAATTGCTAAATTGAAATGATCATAATTATGAATGTCCATGTTTGCTAGAAAACCTCATCAAACCTTTACTCTGACTATAAAGAAAGCCCTTGCTTAACAAGAAATATGTTTTCCTCTAACCTAAGATTCACATCTTTTGTCTGCTCCATTCTTTGAAAAGATCCTTACTAGGTATTTATTTTGTTCTTAAATATAATCATTTAATGACAAAGCCCGTACATGTACGGGCTCAAAATGCATTGTTTTCAATGGGTTTATGGACCGCCCGTTGTCCTTAAGGGGTTAAAATAATATCCCAATGTCTTTTTTCCAAAGCAGGCTCATTCTTCTTCATTACATGTGATGTGTTGAGTGATGTAGTTGTGTTTGTGTGTCTGCTTGTGTTAATGTTAGTGGTTGTATTAGTGCACAAGGGCTTAGATGTGTTATTGTGTGTGTGTAGGCCTCTTTGTGTGTCTAGGTGTGTGTGTGTTAGTGTGACTCTCTGGTTGTGTTAATGTAAGTGTCTGGTCTGTGTGTGTTTATATATGTTAACATGTGTGTTGAGGTTGAGGGCCTGGTTAAGTTAGTATGCGTGTCTGTGTATGTGTCTTAATGTAAATATCTTGCTGTTTCTCAGTGTTAGCGTCTCTCCCAAGATCAGGCTCTGACTAGGCTTAAGTCCGGGGAGGGCGACTTTAAAACCCAGTGAGGGAGTGTTTGGAAAGGATGGAGGGAGTATGTATGTTTAACGTTTTGATCTTTTCTTGACAAAATACATAAAAATAATCTTCTCTCAAGGAAATCAAACAATTGTGATGCCTGATGAGGTTGGAGAATACATAGCAAGGGATTTGAGACCATTTCTCCACACAAATGCTCTCCAGATGTTTCGTATTCCGAGGTCAACACTGATGGACTTTCCTCTTCAGTTGTATGGGGTTTAAATCAGGGGACTAGGATGGCCATGGTAGGACCTTGATTTTATTGTCAGTAAACCATTTTTGCACATGTTTTGGGTTATTGTCCTGATCGTCAACCATAGCCAATGTTAAGCTTTCTGACAGAGGCAGTCAAGTGTTCATTTAATATCTGTTGATATGTGATAGAGCCCATGATGTCATGTATCATAAATATGCATGTCATCTGGCAGAAATACATCTCCAAAACCTTAAAGAGCCCTCTACGCTGTGCAAATGTGCTCACACATACCAGCCCATAATGGAAATATATGTGTGCACAAAAGGTTAGTTAAATGTCAATATGGCACTTGTACTGTATTATGGAGGATGGATTTCCTCATTTCGAATCTTCATGCAAATATAGCTACATTAAAGTGAGTTTCCTTCTTGATATTTGTATCTGAACCAATGCTGCAACATGTTTTGTGTATATTAATAAATTAAATATGCATGTTGATACTCTGGACAGTTTTATGTAAAATATTTTGAAATTTGTAAGCCTACATAAACCGTCCTGTGTGTAAAGATCTTCGCATTAAGCATTTGCTTAGTTTGTCAATTATCTTTCTAATTGAATGAGTTTTGATGTTCCATTTCCAAGTAACCTACGGATTGATGAGTGTTACTGTTATATTTTTAACCCCATGACGGCAATGGACATGCCAGGCACGTCACTGAAAAACATCCCGTTAGCAACAATTGCCATGCCTGGCACATCATGTGACCATGTGACTTTAAAGGATCTATGATCACTTTTTTCTCCCTAATCTGTAGCAGGGGCCCTGTGTGATCCTCTCCCTAGACGTCAACATCTGCTATACATAATATGGCAACAGACGCCTCACTCAAAAGAGCTTAGGAGGTGATCAAGAATCGCCTCTTAAGCATAGCGAGGCATTCACCGACACCAAAAACTCATCACAGGACAGACTGTGACTGGAGAATGGTCGCAAGCGCCAGAGATTTTGCCTCTTGCAAGATGGCAGCGCCCTTTAAAAAATAAGTTCTCAAGAGGGTTTGAATAAATAAATACATTAGTAAAATAAATAAAAAATAAGAAAAAATTAAAATGGCTAAAAAAATAAAGATTTGGTAACATGTGAAAATAACTACCCACTGATGTCCAAGGGAACCATCCCGTTCCAACAAAATGTTGAAAAACAGTTCAATATACATATTCCAGTTTGAAAAATGCACTCCCAAATGTGGCCTCTTAGTCCCCCAACAAACCCATGCATGGGTGGTATCACTGTACTCAGGAGATGTTGCTGAACATATATTCGGGACAGTTATATATACCAGGAATGGTAAATTCATACCTGAAGTATAGAGTGAAAAAAACCTGAAAGTTTTCAGTAGGGCTGGTAATAGAATTAGCGCATTAGCGCATACTAGTACCGTATTTGCTCAATTATAAGACGATTATATACCCCTCGTCTTATAATCAGACCTCAAATAGGTCTGACTATGAGAGTAAGACTATTGAAGTTTTGTGTTCCTGAAGTTCCAGAGTGTCTTACCGTATTACACGATCTTTTCGTATTTTACTTTATCCGAGTGATTGAGATCGCGAGATTCAAGCGCCCCCAGACAGAAGTCGTGTTTGTACCCATTTTTCAACATTCTGTGGAGAGTGTTTTTAGGGTTGCTGCTGTAAACCCGATCGAAGGAAAGGAAAGTATTTTCTTTCTCACATTTATTTATTTCATTTGACACCGGGTTTCAATCTTTTCACTTCCTATGAGACTAAGATCCAGATCCCCCACAGCACTGCAGGGGACCTGGATCCTCCTGTCTTATGCTCCCCATTTAACACCCCCTCCAAACTTACTGGTCCTTCTGACTCCCTGGTGTGTAGTCGGGGCAGCAGGTAGACGTCTACGCGATTCACGTAGACAACTTCCGCTGCAGCCGGAAGGAGGTGCCATTAGCAGCGGGGTTGTCTGCGTCCATTGCGCAGACCTTCCCTGGCTGTCAGAGAGGATAGTTCCCTGCTGCAGCGCTGTGGGGAACTCTCTTACAGCTGGAAGGGTTATGCACCATGAACGCAACACCCCCGCTGCTGGCACCCCTTCCGGCTGCAGCGGAAGTTGCCTACGCGAATTGTGTGGACATCTACCCGCTGCCCGACTACACACAGGGAGTCAGAAAGCACCAGTAAGTTTGGGGTGTTAAATGGGGGCATAAGGCATTTCTGTAGCCAAAGTGCTCTATGAAATGCCTTTTAACCCCCTTAATGCCCCTCTGCCTCCAGAAATGCCTTTTAACCCTCTATACGCCACTCTGCCTCCTGAAATGTCTTATACCTCCCTATATATCACTCTGCCCCATAATATGCCTTTTAACCCCTAAATGCCAGAGTGGCATATAGGGGTATAAGGCATTTCTGGAGGCAAAGTGGCACATAGGGGGTCAAAAGGCATATCATGGGGCACAGTGGCATATAGAGGGTTAAAAGGCATATCATGGGGCACAGTGGCATTTAAAGGGTTAAAATACATATTATGGGGTATAGTGGCATATAGGGGGTATGAGGCATTTCTGGGGCAGAATGGCAAGCCTGGGGGCAGATGTGCAAAACTGGGGGGCACGTTGGAAAATAAAAGGAAATAAAAACAAAAAAATATTTTTCTCAATCATAGCTTTTATTAAAAAAAACAGTTTTACATGAATTAACATTTACTAGTAAACTTTTTTCCTATAGGGTCGTCTTATATTTAGGCATTTTCTTTTTTTCCTAAATTATTCAGATTTTGGGGGGTTGTCTTATAATCAGGCTCGTCTTATAATCGCGCAAATACGGTATTTGAAATACCCTGGGGTATCTAGGTTTCAAACATATACGGTTGTCCCAAATAGCACATGGGGCAGAATTACCAGATTTGGAAAAAATGGTTTTGAAATAGCAAAACGCTACTTGTAATTATTGCCCTATAATGTGCAAAAAAAGCAAAAACAACGTAAAAACATTGGGTATTTATAAACTCAGGACAAATTTTAGAATCTATTTAGCAAGTTTTTTTCAGTAGCTTTTATATGTGAGTGAGATTTTTCAAGTAAAATTCATAAAAAGTCCTTTTTCTCAGTTTTTCATCCAGATGTATACTTTTTTTATAGTAAATTATGTACTGTATTTGCTTAAATATAAGACAAGGTCTTTTTCAGAGCAAATGCTTTGAAAAATACACCTCGTCTTATATTCAAGGTCATTTTATAATCCCACCTCAAGTAGAGGTCTGACTATAAGACTAAAATCCCAATCCCCCGCAGCGCTGCAAAGAAACTGGATCCTCCTCTCTGGCAGCCGGTGGGTGTCTGCGCGACGCTTGCAGACAACCTCCGCTGCTGCCCGGCACTTCCGACAGGGTCTTCTATGATGAAGAGTCGGTGTGACATGACCTTCCAACGCTCCATCATAGAAGCCCCAGCGGAAGTGGGTCTGGAGCACAGGCGGCAAGTCTGGGGATGCATTGGTAAGACTAGGGGGCAGAGTAGCATATCAGGGGGGAGTGGCATATCGGGGATATAAGACATATCTGGGGGCAGGTTGGCATATCTGGGGGGCAAAAAGAAAAAAAAGAAATGCATTTTTCTTAATCATACATAGTTACATAGGTCTTTTTTTCAACCTAATGTACTAAGTCCATCAAGTTCAACCCTTTTACCTAACCTTCCTACTTTTGATCCAAAAGCAGGAAAAAACCCTAATTAAGCTAATTCGATTTCTGCCCTCAGGGGGAGAATTCCTATAGAAAAATAAATTCTACTTTATAACCCTGTATGTCATGCTTTTCTAAAAAAAATATCCAGACCCCTTTTGAAGGCATCTAATGTATTTGATAACACCACCTCCCTTGACAGTGAATTCCATAGCTGTATTGCCCTTACTGTAAAGAATCCCTTCCTATGTCATCAATGAAAGCTCTGCTCTTCCAGTCTCAGAGGGTGTACATTTCTGTTAATGAACAGGTCAATGAAGAGCTCTTTATATTGACCCTGCATACATTTATATAATGTTATCATAGTTTTTATTAAATATGAAAAAATGTTTACATGTGAATTAATAATTACTAGCAAAACCTGTTTTCCTAGAGGGTAGTTTTTCTTTTTTTCTCAAATTAATATTCAAATTTTGGGGGTGTTGTCTTATAATCAGGGTAAATCTGGTAATACAATCAAAAGAATGGTATCTAAAGAAAACCCTTCTTCTCCTGAAGAACATGACTTGTACAGTAAAAGAGAGAAGAAAATTACAAGTAAACAAAAGCACCGCAGAAATGTTAAAACAGCCATTTTCAAGAAGGGGTTATAAAAATAACAAATTCTCAGTGATGTCTTATTTAAAGGAATAAAGTAGTTCAAACATCAAAGTATAGAATAAAATCGTAACCATATACGTAACTTCATGGATTGCATAGCCATGAGAGAGCAGATGTACCAAAATTATCTTGAAACTATTTCAGGTTTATTTTTGCACAAGCATTTAGTGCACACGACCTTTTTGCACCAACTACTAAAAATTCATGGTAACGCTGGTTCATTGGTAAATTCTCAAACGTCATGTTTGAGAACTTACCAATGAACCAGTGTTACTGTCAGGAACTGGGTCCATACAGACAACTGTAATTACCCAGAGCGCCCAAAGATGGCGTTATTGCGTAGTAGCGGAGTTGGACAGGGCCTGGTGCAGGATGACTGCACTCTCCCAGGTGGGCATCTGGGGTTGTGCAGCCACATACCAGCGCCCTGACATAGCAGCGGATGATGTCAGAACAGAGCAGAGCTTGGAGATATCCTGCAGGCACCCTGGAGCAGGCATGAGACATAGCTCTACAGACAAATGTGCAGGATGCTGCATGCTGGGAGTAGGGAAGCTAAGCAGAGTACAGGAGAAACATAGCAAGCAAGGGGGCCAGAGCGAGCAAGAAACAGGTAGACCAAGCAAGAAACATAACCAAACACTACATGTACAGGACACCCCTCTACCGGGGCTTACAGGACAACAAGGTGGTTCAGGGATGACAAGACTGACCAGGGTACACATGACAAGACTACACAGATACCACAGGACCAAACAGGACTAGCCTAGGACTATAAGATAACAATTGGAGATTCCGTCAAATCTTATGGCCATAGTATGCTTAGCCCACCACTACGCCAAAGTACTCCAATTTACGGTGGGTCCTACCACTAAACCCTGCCTACAGAGGTACTAAACAAACTAAACATGAAATCTAAACACATATCAGAGAGACATACCTGAAGACTGCAGACTGAGACAAACATAACGGGTGGGACACACCTTATAAAGGAAACAGAGCTGAAGCAAAGAGCAGAACAAGAATCCAGGAATCAGAAGTTCAGGACAGAACATACAGAAATCCAGAAATGGACCACAAGAAGACAGGGAAACAAAAGACATGCAGCCCCACAGCCTGGATGGGGCCTGACAGTTACCATGAATTTTTGTCAACTGATTTGGGGTTTGTGCTCCCAATACGGTGGGGACACCAGAGAGTACTCTTGCCTCAGTTGAATTTTGGGCATAAAGAAACAGTAGCTGACATCTCAAAAATTGAGTTTCACTATCCTGAAGATTGTTTAATGGTAGTACTTATATATAGAATTGTGCCCCAAACTGCATTGAATTAGTCACAACTTTGCCCACACATTCGAGATAAAATTGTACATTTTATAAAAGTGTGGTGACTTCAAAAACATTGAATTGTATCAAACAGCAACATCTTTTTACCTTGCGGTAGAGAACATGACCAGAACTATCCTGGGATCACACACACCTCCACTAACAACTCTGCAAATGGTGTATGTCCCATTTGGCACCTTGTTTTTAGTACTCTCAATGATAAAAAAAAAAAATAACAAAAATGTACATTTAAAGGCTCACAATCATGATTATATGTGAATTCAAAGTGAATCAAAGTGGAAAATGATTTTTATATAATGGAGGGAATTTCTCCTTTTCTGATTTCAGTATGTGATGCATTTGCTTACCATTTGATAAAGAAAAATAGATCCCAGGATTCTTCTCTTGTAAGGTAAAGCAATAAGCCAAGGTTTTCATAGTTGAATGTTAAAGATAACAGTCCTACTGTTGTGTCTGCAATAAGCAAAATAAATAAAAAATTAAGGCAACAGCTGACCATGGGAGATTGACGTTCATTGCCCTTCATTCTGAAGGAATGCTAAAGCCTTGGGGTCAGGTTACATGCCCTCACTAAGTTCTTGCCTTTGCAAGTGGGATTCCCTGGCTGGACAAGGTCAGTCTGTCCATGAACATTTCAATATAAAACATACACTAAATAACAATTAAACAAGGCAAACCATAGATTCTATCTTCTGCTGAATTCAAATAAACACACCTTCTGCACTCTGCATCTTCGGCACTCTGCATCTTCTCTCTGCTATCTTCAGGACATCACTGCAAGTGCTGTCATGTTGATGGAGATTCCCGCTGGGTTATGTCTAAATGGATGTGGATGAATATAGCAGAGAGAAGATGCAGAGGGAAAATGCAGAGAGCAGAAAGAAGATGTAGAGAGCAGATGATGCAAAGGTGCAAAAGGTTGGCAGAAGCGGAAGTTGTTACAGAAAATGTAGGGAAACCTTTAGAAAGGGTGAGAGAGAGAGAGTTTGAAGGAAAATGAGAATGTGAGTGAGACTGTATGAGTGAAAGGCTCCACAAGCTTCTGAGGTTTTTGCTTTGTTTTCGTCCGATTCATGGTCTCGTAAAAATCGACGAATTTACCAAAACTAGGTAAATTTGCAATTTGTACTAATCCAAATGCACAACTCTAACATTTTACATTATTATTATTATACTTTATTTATAAAGCGCCAACAGATTCCGCAGCACTGTACAAGATGAAAATGTTACAGATAACGACAAGTATTATACAGCAATTGACATACAGATGCAAGAGGAATGAAAGGCCCTGTTCCCGTTACAATCCAGGTGGAAAAGGGGTGAGAAACAGGAGGACATTGAATATGAAAGTTGTATATCATATGTAACCATTTAACCACCAGATGAACCTAGGCCAAGATGAAGTAGTTAGTTTTTACTCTTATTTTTATGCAGTTGATTATAATTTTTCTCCTGATAAAGTGCATTGTGCTTTGTAAAGACATATTTAAGAATTTTAAAACACAATTGAATTAAGTAAATATACAAATGACTGCCTTACCTTGGTGCATAGTACAGGAATTCACTATAACCTAGTTTACACTGGGTGACCTATTTGTGATCTTGTTTGTCAGTATAAAGAGTCAATAGATGTCAAGGCAATAACTATTCTTTCCATTCAAATGCAGACTCGTATTGATGCAATGCAGGGATAATAAAAAGTGTGCTGCGGGGCAACCTACTACTACAATGTGCACATAATAGTCAGTGATAGAGTTTTCAGCAAATAATGATTCTAAAATAACGGTAGGACAAAGTCATGAGGCAGATCCTACTATATTTAATCAAATAGTCTGATACAGAAACATTTTGTAAACTCATTTTATACATTGTTATTTACATTTTTAAATTAGACAAACATAAGTTGCTTTGCATGTGTGTGTGATTGAAATATGGACTGTGTGCAGGGAACTTGTGTCAAGAAATAGAAAAATTGGCTTTTAGGAAGTAAAAACCACCATAAACACCACAAAAGGTTGCTGTACACCTAGTTGCACTAACTTAAAGTGGTACCCACAACCACTACACAAACCAGAAAAAAACTAAAATAAAAATGGTTCAACAAGTGCCACCCTAAAAAACAACTAGGCGCTCAGGAGTACATATAGTATGGCATAGTTACATAGACCCACAAGCAGTCAAACAAAACACATGCACACATACTCACTAATATTCACTTACGTTTATACATTCATGCTCTCACACCCTCACACATACACACCCATGCTCACACATAAACATTGGTGTACATTCTCGTTTTAATACAATTGGAATGAACATAAATCTCCAGATCCAAAAGTTCTTTTGAGTAAACCAGAGATTGTATGGATTCAAATTTACATAATGGATAAACCTATCCAAATCAGTGAGAGTTCCATTACAAATAAAAATGCAATCCTCCACTTAGCACCTCCAGAGCACCAGGCTTGCACTGAATGGGAAGTTATTTTATACAAACTCATCCTTCCATTAGTCCATAAATAAATTAACATAACTCAGTAAAAACCTGGTAGCCATGGTCATATCCTCCAATTGTAGATAATACCAAAAAGTGTTATTTTCCAACATGAAGGCTCCACACTGCACATTGAAGCCTATTTGGTTGTTCTTTAACTCAGTTGTCCTCTTTTGCACTTGTTGTTCTGGAGGGATCTCGTCTCTACTGGTTCATTTGGGACAGTCACTCCTGAAAAATCTTGAGAATCTATATTTCTTATGTTAGTCTAACTTAGTAGGGGGTAGCTGATTTCATATTGGATCTTATAAATCTCTTTTCCAAAAGTAGGCCCAGTACCAGTGGATTCTGATCCGATTCTGTGTACTACTAGAGCTGGCGGATCTAGAAATATGATGATTATGAAAGAACCCAATGTTCTTTCCCAATGAACCCCAATGGTGATGGTCTATTAGATTTGGATAAGGGGCGTTTATTTGAAGTAGACGTGAGAATTAGAAGGCCTAATCATCCTATTGGCTCTCCAATCTCTCTGTCTATTGTCTTTAAAATCTTCAATGTCTACAAGGAATTTCTCTGTAGCTTGTACAAGTTCATCTAAACTAGCGTGGCATTGTTAGATTTCCAAAAGATCTGAGGCTAGAGCCTATAGCAGATTTGATAGTAATGGAGTCTGCTTTGGGAGTGGTTGCTGCGTGCACATATACCGTATTGGCTCAGTTAAAGGCCGCACCCGAATATTTTTTTTTTAGTTAAAAAAACCCGTAGAATAGATATGCTGCCACTCTGCCCTCCCCCGAGATATGCTGCCACTCTGCCCCCCCCCGAGATATGCTGCCACTCTGCCCCTACCACCGATAATACTGCCACTCTGCCCCCAAGATGTGCCCCCCCACGACTTACCAAAGCAGACTCCCGTGTGTCTTGCGGGCCGGCAGGGACACCTACGCAATACGCGTAGACAACTTCCGGTGCCGGCACTTCCGCCGGCACGGGAGATTGTCTAAGCGCATCGTGCAGACATTCACTGGCTGCGACGATGCGTGTGAACGACTTCCGCTGCCGGCACGTCTGCACGATATGCATTAACAATCTCCCTTGCCGGGACTCCCCCGTGGGAATTCCCAGCAAGGTAGATTGTTAAAGCACATCGAGCAGACGTGCCAGCCGGTGAACTTCTGCACGATGCGCTTAGACAACCTCCCGTGCTGGCACTCCCCCCGTGGAAAGTGCCGACAGGGGAGGCTGTCAGAGCGTATCAGAGAGTAGGATACAGGACCCTTGCAACGCTGCAGGGGATCTGTATCCTAATCCTGCTGCCTGCCTAGCGCCCGGAACTGCATGTCCCGGGCTCTGGGTGATACGAATTGCGC
The DNA here is from genome assembly GCA_009364415.1 of Spea multiplicata. NCBI lineage: Eukaryota > Metazoa > Chordata > Amphibia > Anura > Pelobatidae > Spea > Spea multiplicata. The sequence goes on along the minus strand of VKOC01019325.1, from coordinate 16,250 downwards.
ATTCCTGCGCTAGACCCCGAATATAGGCCACACCCCCACTTTAAAGATTTAAAGTGGGTGGAAAAAGTGCGGCCTATATTCGGGCAAATACCGTATGTATACACCAATCTGGCATAACATTATGGCCAAAAGGGAAAAGAAAAAATGTTGGTGTGCTAAGCTAGTCTCAGGCTCAAATAATACAAATGTATAATATGAGGCCTACCCCAACACATTAATAAGGTTTTGGTAGCAGTATAAACTGCTTTGTGTGTGTTCTCACCCTATTGAGAGTGTTCCTTGACGTGGCGGGTGAGCTTATTTATGCTTTGGCCAATTCATATAATCAAAACCTGTTTATATATCTGTTGCCAACTTTATTAGGGTGAGAAGCGCAGACAGTTTTTGTTTTTTATATAACAGTATGGCCACCTGCCAAATATTGTGTAGATCCCCCTTTTGTTGCCAAAACAGCCCTGACACGTTGAGGCATTGAATTTAAGGTGTGCAGTGGTATCTGGCTCCAAGACGTTAGCAGCAGATGCTTTCAGTCCTGTTAATTGCAAGGTGGGGCCTCCATATATCGGACTTGTTTGTCCAGCACATCCCACAGATGCTCAATTTGATTGAGATCTCTGGAATTTGGAGGCCCAGTCAACACCTCAAACCATTCCTGAAGGGTGTACATGGTCTGCAACAATGCTTAGGTAGGTGGTACGTGTAACAGCCACATGAATGGCAGGAACCAAGATTCCCCAGCAGAACATTGCCCAAACCATCATGCTGCCTCTGTCGGCTTGCCTTTTTCCCATAGTGCATCCTGATGCCATGTGTTCTCCAAGTAAGCAACGCACACGCACCCGGCTATCCATGTAATGTAAAATAAAACATCATTCATCAGACCAGGCCACCTTCTCCCATTACTCAGTGGTCCAGTTCTTATGCTCACATAATTTGGCAGTGGACAGGGGAAAGCATGGGAACCCCGACTGGTCTGCGGCTATGCCCCCCCCCATATGCAACTTTTTCAGCAATTTGATCCCCAACATGCATCAATGAGCCTTGGCAGCCCATGACCCTGTCGCCGGTTCACTGCTTTTTCTTGCTTGGCCCACTTTTGATAGGTACTGACGACTACAGAGCAGGAACACCACACAACAGATGCTTTGACCCTGTTGTCTAGCCATCACAAATTGGCCCTTGTCAAAGTCGCTCAGATCCTTACGCTTGCCCATTTTTTCCTGCTTCTAACATATCAGTGTTTTGGATGACATGTTCACTTGCTGCCTCATATATACCACCCTATGACAGGTGCCATGAAAATAAGATTATCAGTATTATTCACTTCACCTGTCGTGTGGATCCACATTCACTCTTTCGCACTCTCAATCTTACTCTCTCAGACTCTCCAAAATTTTCCCTAACTTTTCTGCCTACTAATCTTCTATTTTTTTTTGCCCTTCTCTTCTCTCTTCTATCTTTGTTGTCCCCTTTCTCTTTTATCAGTCCTCCTCTTTCTCTTTACCTCATATTTTTCTCCTCTTTTTGTATGTCTTTCCTTTTCTTTCTCTTTATCATTCATCCTTTTTCTCTCTCTCCATTTTCTCTTTACCTCTCACTTTTCTCTTTCATCTCTTTCGCCTTTTCTTTATAGCCACTGTAAACTAGGGATAAAATGATCTAACATGGCTATGTTTTACCTATAAGTTTACTTAGATGAAAGATCTTATATTCCACATTTTCTTCTATAGGTAGATCAATTATAGGTCCTTAAATGCACACTGCAACCTTTTTTTCCTATCATGTCTCAACTAATTCAGATTAGTGTTCTAAATCTCTGGAGGCGCTATGTCGACAATTGCATTTTTATCGGACGCTTGCTGATTTGGATAGGTTTGTCCAATATCTAACTTGGAATCCATATGATCTAATGGTTTGCTCACAAATGAAATGTTGGCTCTTAAGAAATCCCATAGCATGCTGCTGGTTGTGTGTTGCAATTGATGCAGTGCTGCTCATGGTGGTGGTCTCGCAGTGCAAAATCGAGCCTGGATCTCTGTGTAAACCTTGATATGATGATGCTGCTGTAGGTGAAACATATGTCCAGAAGTTGTTAGGAACCTCCCCCTTTTTCAATGCTTCCCAAATTTTATTCCTGTATTAAAAAAAGCCCCCGATCTACCACAAAAGGCTAGAAAATGAAGTGTATTGACCAATAGCAAGCACAACTTAAAGGAAATGAACATTTTGTCCTAAACGATTGCTTGCCATGCACAAGTCTAGTTTTAATCACTGATCCATTTTGTGGTGATTCAGGCCTGGAAAGGCAGCAAACAGTAGTGAAGCCCCAGACACATTAGATCAACAGGTACTTTAATGACATCACATTCTAAATACATAGACATTAAGATTAAGTTACTCCTTTTGCAGCTTTAACAGCTTCCACTCTTCTGGGAAGGCTTTCCACAAGATTTTGGAGTGTTTTTGTGGATATTTCTGCCATTCATCTAATAGAGCATTTGTGAGATCAGACACTAATGTTGGACGAGAAGGCCTGGCTCACAATTTTTGTTCTAGTTCATCCCAAAGGTGTTCACTGCGATTGATGTTAGGGCTCTATGCGGGCCATTCAAGTGCTTGCGCACCAAACTCATACAAGCATGTCTTTATAGACCTTCCCATTCCTCACTTCACCTCTCCTACCATCTTTTCAACTTACCTACTTACCTACCTTCTACACTTGAGATTGTTTATTTCTAGGTAGGCCTACCGTGGAGTTGGGATTCCGGAGGAGGTAGCAGGTAGTTGTGGAGCAGGCTCGACTTACAAGAAGATGAACGGTGCCCACATTTACTCTCATTCACTCTCTCACACTCATCCTCGTTTACTCACTCTCATGCTCTCTAAAATGTTTCCCTACTTTCTCTGCCGACCACTTCTGCTTCTGCAGACCACTGCTTCCACATCTTCTCCAGCATCTTTTCTGCTTCTTCTATCATCTATCTGACATATATCTTTTCAATATTCAGCCTGTCAGCCTGTACTATGTTCTTTTATATCTGAATTTTCAAATCAGCATGATAATGCCGTTAACATAATAAAAATTACATTGACAAACTTTGTCGTTGCCTTCAGGACAGATGACTTCAACACGTGGTTGTTTTAGAGCACTTTCAGGGGATCTACTTTATTCATCTGTAAATTTCTGATATAGTAAATAAATACTTTAATTAAAAATAAAATGCTAAACATATAAGGTTTTTGGAAAATTATGCATGTTTTAAAATCATATTTACCTTATAAATAAAAAACAATAAAATAAAATTTAATCATGTCACAAAGCCACAAAATATGTATAAAATAAAAAATGTGTATAGCCTCATATGAAATCAGCAGCTTGGACTTATCAGCTTCTGTAAGAGTAAAGAGGATGAAAAATTAGCTGTTGAGATATGGTTTATTACTGAAATCTAAGAAATGCAGAGTTATTTCCATCTATTTTTGACTGGACCTTCAAAATGTAAAATTATTCATTGGAAATTTTATATATTTTTTGATATATAAAACCTCCAGGGAATTAGAGGTTGTTTTACCCCTTTTGCCTGATCTGGCTTTTTATATAATAAGATGTCGTTTGCTGATGGGTTTCCTACAGGGATCTTTTATGCTAGGATTAAAATAGAATCATTTTGAAAGTAGTTTCATTAGTATTGCCAAGAGGTTTTTAGGTCAGGGGACAGTTAAGGATGCATATTTATTTTGGTAACCTTTCAGCCTTTAGATGTGCCTGAAACACATTGTTCTACAATGAGTTTTAGATACCCTTCTGGCAGTAGGATTAAATCAGTTGCTCATAGCACAGCTTAGTGTATGTTACATAACAATGATCATTGCTTGTATTGCAAAATAAAAGCATTACTAACACACCAGTGTTTCTGCTCAAGACCCATGAACCATTTCTAGGATATAGCAGTTTGATTTAGTTGGACATTTATGAACAAATGCCATAATTTAGTTAATGATCTTAGAACTGCAACCAAAATACTGTTCATTTCAGCTCATGCATTTCCTAATGTTTATTGAAAGCAGTAATGTTACCTAATACCCCTTTTGTTATTTTGTTATTGTTGCTTTTATTATTATTATTATTACGGTATTATTATTTATTGTTGTATGTAGTGCCATCATATTTCATATTGCTAACTTTTATTTGTAGACAACTAGTAGATACTGTTGAGCTAGAGTGCATGTTTCTCTGAACATGTGGGTTTTTAGTGAGCCTTTAACACTACAATAAATTGGTGAAAGTCTTATTAGCAGTGGCATCGGGAGGAGGGGCAGTGGGGGCCATGAACCCCCACATTATGCCGTGTGCCCCCCCAAATTGAAACTCCATACTCGGTAGCGTACCTAAAGGGGGTGGCAAGGCGGTCCGCCCTGGTGATACTCATCAGGGGGTGCTAGCACAGTGTCCGAGTGCCACACAGAGTGTTTAGGGCAGAAATGGGACAGACAGGCTGATTAGAGGGGTAGAGTTGGCACAGGCAGGCTAATGCGGGGAGCAGAGTTGGGACAGGCATGCTGTTTCAGGGGCAAAGTTGACACAGGCAGGCTTTTTCAGGGTCAGGGTTAGCACAGGCAGGCTGTTTCAGGGGCAAAGTTGGCACATGTAGACTATTTCAGGGGCAGAGTTGGCACATGTAGACTTTTCAGGGGCAGAGTTGGCACAAGTAGACTTTTCAGGGACAGAGTTGGCACAGACAGGCTGTTTCAGGGGCAGAGTGGCACATGCCGACTGCTTCAGGGGCAGAGTTGGCACAGGCAGGCTGCTTCAGGGCAGAGTTGGCACAGGCAGGCTGCTTCAGGGGCAGAGGTGGCACAGGCAGGCTGCTTCATGGGCATAGGTGGCACAGGTATGCATTTTTAAGGGCAGAGTTGGCACAGACAGGCTTTTTGGGCCAGAGTTAGCACAGGCAGGATGTTTCAGGGGCAGAGTTGGCACAAGTAGACTGTTTCAGGGCCAGGGTTGGCACAGGTAGACTTTTCAGGGGCAGAGTTGGCACAGGCAGGCTATACACTAAGCCAATGTCTGGCTTAGTGTATAGTGATAGGGCTAATGCTGCACTACTGTCAATGTGTGCCTCAGTGTTAAATGATAGCAATTATGCTGTACCATATCTGTTCCGCTCCAGGTGCAAAATACTCTAGGTACACCCCTGGCCATACTTTCATTTTTTTTGTGCAACACTGATTGGCGCTTCCAAATGCTCCCTCGCAGTTTCTCACACACTGCGCAGCTAGTGATGCCAGACATACTGGCTTCATCTGTGCACCGCCACTGGCTGCACCCAAAGCGGAAGCAGACTCCAAGACAGCAGACCATTGCACGGAGCAGGCACACACTCAGACATAGCCCCAGTGCCCCACTCTTGAATTAGTACCTGGTAGGAGACCCCACACCCTCAAAACATAGAACCTAAGAACCATCCCTTTTAAAGCCTTAGTTTATTCACTATCACAAAGCAAAACTCCAAATTTTTATGTTACTGTAGTGCTTCGAATCTGTACATTTGCATGACACGCAGTTCCTGTTAACAAATATTTTTTGCTCATGAATTCAGCATGCACAGCAGAACTAGTGTATGTGTAGCGTATGTGTAGCACTTTATAATTGTGCCCCCTACACTTTGGTCCCAGTCCCCCCCATGTACCCCCACTAAATATGAAATCTGGAGACGCCACTGCTCATGAGGCAAATAATTCTAGAGAATCTATGCAGCATAGTTGAAACCCCAGACATGTCAAGGGAGGTAGTAATAGTTGAGGAGAGTGGCATTAATGGTGTCCAGAGAAGGCTTTAAATTGCTTGGGTTACAAATGCAGAGCAGTCCCATCGATTCAGCTCCTTGGTAAGCAGCATTGCCATAACAAATGACATAGGATTCTGCAACCTTGGGGTGTTGGTGGGCTAAGCATTATATGGCCTTATAGTATGACAGAATCCCCAATATGTATTCATTAGAGATGTCGGAAAGATCCATAGCACTGACTTACGGAGGAGAAAGACAGAGGTAAGTCCTGACAATAGCAGTCATTTTCTGGTTTCTCCATTTGTGATCACATGTTCTGAAGTATCAGAATTGGCTGCTGCTGGTTTGCTTGGATCTCTAGGCTACCAGCAATTGCCTTCCACACTACAGTAAGCAATAGAGCAGGGCTGATTTTGCCAAGTGACATACACATTTTATTCTCCTTTAAGAACTAGACTTGTGTATTCAGATTTGTGCAAATTTTAATTTGACAGAATTTTGTTACATTTGCAAATTCATACAAATGTCCAAAAACAAGGAGAGGCCACAACGAAATGCAAATGAAAATTGGGAGCTCTCTGCTTTATATTCTCTGGTGGTCTGCTTTTCTCAGCTTTCTGCAGCATTATCCTGGTCTGGTGCAGTAGCTTAGCAACAGGATGGAGTCTTGTGCACAATCACTGCTGCAAAAGTACTACAACAGGCCAGAATAATGCAGGTGGATCTGTTGAGAGAGAGAGGCTTTTCTACACTTCTCTTCCTCCATGGATCCATCTGAATTATTCTGGTCTGATGAAGTAGTTTGCAACAAGGTGGAGCCACAATTGGTTCGCAGCCCAGTGGCATGGGATATTTGAGGCCCCGTCTGTACTCTGCGGTGCATAGCAACATAGCTAGCAGGCTCCCCGATTCTTGGATCTTACCAGTCCCTAGATCCGTAGAATTTTCACCCATTTACGTTGTACATCATTATAATTGTCAGGGACGTGCCGGCAGGCGGGGGTGACACTGGCTTACAACGGGATCTCAGGTCCCGGCTTCATCTCGGTCGGCTCGTTCCACGCGGGGAGCTGGGGAAGATGGCGACGGAGCGGCATCGGGCTCCATGAGAGGGGCGACGCGTCTGCACGCCGCTCCTGCACCTCCTCCTACCAACTGTGTGCAGGTGGAGAATGGAGGCGTGACAGGAGAAGGCATTTCTAGAGGGGCGGCACTTCAAGCACCGTCTCCCTCTAGAGACAGTGTCAGGGGCAGCACGAAGGTTGGATCTACAGACTTGCCGCCTGTGATCCCTATAAAACCACCAAGCTCCCTTATGGCAGCGCTCAGTATGTTATATAGCTTTCCCAGTGTTGTGCTCCTGTCCTTGTTCTGAACCTGACCTTGGCTTGTACCTTGACCACGCTACATTGGATTGCTGCCTGACCCTGACCTTGGCTTGTACCTTGACCACGCTACTTTCGATTGCTACCTGAACCTGACTTTGGCTTGTATCTTGACCACGCTATTTCGACTTGATGCCTGAACCTGACCCTGAACTGTTTTCTGATTACGCTTTTTGCCTGTTCTGATTCACTATACCCTCCGGTCATCCTGCATATCTGGCTCCTCCTCCTAACATAATACAGATACCCAGTGGTGTCTGATAATAACATTTAGGCTCCCATGCCTTGAAATAGTACAGGGGTTTTAGCTGGTTTAAATAGATAAAATGATATACGGTGACCAGTCTTCCCAAAATAAAAACACAAATCAGCCTCAATTCCTGTTGTTCCTCCTTCGTGAGAGGTGCATGTTTTGAAGCTCTTCTTGGGTGTTTTCTTACAGTTGGTCAATGTCTTGGGCTTTTTTTGTTGCACAGTCCTTAATGACTTACACATCTCCAGCACATACTCATTCACTAATTCCAAAACTGAGGTTACCTAAGTGGACTCCTTGGTGTGGCCTTTGCATTCTGTCATGGCTCGGGTAAGCAGGTCAAATAGCAACCCAGTTGCAAGGGATATCTGAGGCTCTTTCTGTACTCCTAGGTGCATAGTGACAGACAGGTAAATGCAGACCAAATAAGGTTGGTTATTGTAATAAATATAAGTCAACTATTAATCTCCAAGGACAACAGCTGGCTCCCAACACAATGGGATTCCTCTTGAGTAAACCAGTTTCAAGGAATTACACTAGTGGCGAAACCCAAATGTCCAGGAACTCACAATACATCAAAGGGCTATCTCCCTACCAGGTGGGAACAATAAACAGGAGATACAATCTTCAATCTCCTACAACAAAAGGACTGCAGGAGATAGTATCTGGGCTGGAGACAAGCATGTGTTTGTCCTACAACAAAAGGATTGCAGGAAACAATATCCACATTCCAGAGACCCACCCTGAATTGGCCCTGAGGACCATCAACTTCACTGTGGGGGCAATCTAACTTCATGGACAAGAGCGGTCTCTACAGGCAGCTGGTGCAGGTGCAAGATTTTCCTTTCCTAAGGATGAGTGGACACAAACTAAGAAGATGATTGGCTGGGACTGTTTGGGCATGGTGGCTATAAAGGTGTGAACGGGGAGAGAAAGAAAGAAAAAAACAGACAGAAACAGAAAGAAAGAAGGATAACATCAAGGTGACAGGGACACCCCAGCCTTACATGCACACATAGAGTCATTAGCATAGTGTAGTTAGAGTCATAGAGCCTTGTATTTCAGACGCTTCTCTTTATACTCATATATATGTATTTGTTATTTTAATAAACCCATTGTTTTAAGCCACTGGTGTAAGTGGAGTTTCATACGACGAGGAATTGGTAGTAGTTAAAGGAAAGCCAGACGGGTGAAGGTATAAATCCCGGGACATAAAAGGTATTTTCTACAGTTATAAGGAATATATATATAGTGATAATAAACAGGACTGGTTTACATAGCAGAACAAGGCACAGGCGAAGATATAGGCTGTAGGTAATACAGTTAGAAACTCTCTGGACGGGAACACGCCTGGAACTCCTCTGGCAGGAAACAAGGCAGAAACACAGGTGGAAGAGGCACGTCAGATTCGGAATAGGGAAAGCCACCTCGGAATAGGGAATAGGCAACTTGGGATAGGGGATACCCACCTTGGACTTGGATAGAGATTTTGGATAGGGATCTCAATACATGTGCCCAAAGATGGAGTGCAGGAGTTATTGCACAGTAGCGGAGTAGAATCATAGCAGTAGAATCATGTGCAGGATGCTGCAGGCTGGGAGTATGGAAAGCTAAGCAGAGTATAGGAGAAATATAGCAAGCAAGGGGGACAGAGCAAGGAGCAAGGGACAGGGAGACCAAGCAAGAAACATAACCAGACAAGGTATACATAATACAGGGTACCACAGGGAACAAAACAAGGAATACTCAAGATCTGACATGAACAGGACAGGACACCCCTCTACCGGGGATTTAGGACAGGACACACCTTTTCTGGGGATACAAGACAGGACACCTCTCTTCTGGGGATACAAGACAGGACACCCCTCTACCGGGGATACAGGTTAAATCAAAGACTGACACACATAAATACAGGAACTAGCCTAGGACTGTATGATAACTATTAGAGATTCCGTCACATCTTATGGCCATAGTATGCTTAGCCCACCACTACGCTAAACCCTTAAACACGTTGAATCCAAACACAGAACCAAGAAGGACATACCTTAAGACTGCTGACTGAGACAAACAGAACAGATGGGTGGGGCACACCTTATAAAGGAAACAGAGCCGGACCAAAGAGCAGAACTAGAAGGAAGGAATAGAAGATCAGAACAGAGCATAAGGAAATCCAGAAATGGACCACAGCAAGACAGGGAAACAACAGACATGCAGCTCCACAGCCTGGATGGGGCCTGACAACATGCTGGATATGGACTTTGGATCTTCAGAAAATGGATAGGGATCTTGAAATACAGAGAGGGACCTCAGAAAAGGCAGGATACTGACAAGGAACTGGAAACCTTTGATAGGGCACATGGTAGGATAGCCCGCTGGACATACGGACAGGCATTTCTGTAGCCGAACTGGGGGAGGTCTGCTCTCTGTAGTCGGACTGGTGGAGGACCGCTCTCTATAGCTGGACTCAAAGACAGCGAAGACACCGTCAGATAAGCCGGATCGGTAACTGAGAGACACAGTTGAAAAGCCAAATTGGGTATCCAGAAGAATGGTCACAAGCTTGATCAGAACCAGAAGATGAGTAGGAAGCTGCTAGGAGAAGTACACATTGAAGAACAGGAATATGAGCTGCAGAGAAGGAGACACAGAAGCGGTTGTGGGAGGAGGTAGGAATACATTGAGAGAGTGTGACAGAGAGAGTCTGAAAGCATGTGAGAGATGCATGTAAGTGCGAGAGAGTGAATACAAATTTAGTTTCCATAAAAAAGGCACTCAGAATTTCATCCAAACTGACAGGACACTTAACAAACTTTGTTGTCTGCAAACGAATGGTCCAAAAATTTTACTAAAAATGTGTCCAAATCATTGTCCATTTGCACTTGCCTATTAAGCACTGCTTGAGTGTAATGTGTGTATATATAAATATATATATATATATATATATATGTGTGTGTGTGTGTGTGTGTGTGTGTGTGTGTGATGTATATTATCACTGGTGTACCATTATACCAACCACACCTGAGGCCCATGAAGACTGAACCAGAGTATTGAGTGTTTTAGTTTTGCATTTTGGATCTGGACTGCTTTTATAATCGGAATCAGCCATGTATCCAAGATTTAAAAAAATGAAGATTGGGGAAAATCTATGTTTTAAATGTAAGCAGTTATGTTTTTTTTTAATTAATAGAATAGGAATAGGTTTTAACCACTGAGCACCCCTTCTGTCTCTTCTCTTCCTCCATTTTTAAGTGTGGAAAATCGTTATAAAAGTTTTTATCTTTATTGCAAGTTTGAAGATATTTGCTGGAACCTTGTGGGGAATATACAGTGCTTTACATCATTGATTAATCTAAGAGCCAGGTCTTATAGGCTCTCCTTTTGTGAGTTAAAAATCCCAATTGGGGTATACACTGATTCATAACTGTAGAATTGAACTACACTATATTTTATATTTTTCTTCTTATATTATTTTACATATGAGGAAGACATATTCCATAGTGTAAATCTGTCACTTTATTAAAAGCTAAATATATAAATTACTAATTTATATTAGAATTATATTGTATTACTATTAATTATATTAAGTACCATATATTATATAAACGCATGCTTACTATTTTTACAAATTGATTCACATCAATTACATGGTAAATAAAGGGATATACTACTGGAGTGATTTTTTGCTGTAATCGGCTAACCCCTAGTTACGATTTTTAAGCAATGTAAAATGTATATATATATATATAATTAGAATATTTTAATAATGTATAATAATGTTAAAGTATCATGTATACTGTAATCTATACTTTTATAACACAATAGTTTTTTCACTGCTTTCTTTTGTACATCAGACAATGTTTGAAAGTGATTTTCCGCTGCAGCAGAGCTCAGGCAAAGGTTGGATATGTTCTATTTTGTAACAAGCAGGAAACTATTATGCTTTCATGTTATTGTTAACATTGACTATTATAGAACTGAGGCCAACATGTGACTTAGAAAGGTGTTAATGCACATTATTCTCTAAGTAGCAGTTAGATGAACTCAAATTAAATGGATATTTAAATTACAAAGTGCATGGTAAGTAACTCTTGACAGTGTAATTATTGCAATAGAAAAGGCAAATGCTTCAAGATGCGCTTGTCATTCTTTTGACACTGTTGGCATTTAAGATTTTTTTGTTGTTGTTTTCTTCTTAAACATGGTTTTACTGGTTTTAAATGGAATAAAATTAGGGAATTTACTTTGCTTTAAATGAAAATGATTAACAACATGTTTATGTTTTGAGTAATACTGGTTTCTTGAAGGAACAGTCATTTTATTATTTTGCTAATTGATCCAATTAATATAAAAAAAATAGTGCAACCCTCTGTCCCTGCAGATTTGTAGGAGAAGCATTTAGTATGGTTTCTAATGCCTTATTTCCTTTATCTGGCACCGCTGACCTGAAACAACAAGAAGACACTGGGTTTATTCTTAGTGCATCTTCTTGAATGCATTATGAGTCTGCTCACATGCAGTCGTGGTTCCTGTCTATGAGCATGCAACAGTGTGCATATTCACTTTCCTAGCTATAATGCCAGACAAGCATAATAGTAATGTTACAAAAACTCAGTGCTATATTTAGTACACTTACGATAACATTAGTAGTACTCAAAGGCATGTCACACGATCTTATTGTCCCCTAGTACCTACAAAAGGAGTAGAATGAGAAAGGCTATGGTGTAGTGAAATTTAATATTGCAAACACTAGACTTGCATACAATTTCGGATACATTTTTCCTTTTGTTTATTTTTTTTGCTTATTCATTTTCAGAGAACAAATTTAGCTTCCTGTGCTTTCAGCTTGGATGAAATTCTGAATTTTTTTTTGCCTAATAATGTCTCTCCCTCTCCTTATCTCCCTCTCTCCCAATGCAATATGTGCACCCTCCACCTACCTTGTATCTACAGGGGGGAACAGTGTCCTCATGCATAAAGAAAAACCACAGGAGAAAGAGGAGAGGCGTATAGTGCACACACACACACAGTGCCTGCAATAGAAGCTACTCTAAACTATAATATAATCTTGCTTGTCTGTAGAGGTAAATTAATTCACAGTTTTCACAGTTAATCAATTCACAGGCACTGAACTGGTTAATTGCAATTTGCATATTAATTATGCTACCCCTGAGATTTGTACTTTTCTTTAATGTAATAAAGTCTTAGATAATGTAAAGAAGACTTGCTATAATGAGAGGGTGGTGAATTTGTAAAACAGTCTCCCAATTCTCTACCTTGTTGTTTTAACCCTGTATCAGAACATGTACTGGTCAGTTTTAAACTGTGTTTTTCAGTTGCTTGGTCAGAAATGCTTTTGACTTGATAAAGGGAGGACTCCCGAAAGCTTGTCTATTACTTTAAATACTGATAAAAAAGGTATTTCAAGATTCTGCAACATTCTGTTTTTGCATTCGTAAAACAGTCTCCCAGTAGACGAAACTTGAGGTCTACAGAACCTCTGAAACTTTTAATGTAGAATAGCCTCCCAGCAGAAGAAGCTCCATTTACACAGAACCCCTGAGATTTGGCAGTCATGTGTAAAGGCAGTGTATGTGTATATGTGTGTTTATGGGCAGGTGTGTGTAAAGGCAGCGTGTATGGGCAGTTATTTGTAAGGGTAGTGTATGTGTATATGTGTGTCTATGGGCAGGTGTGTGTAAAGGTAGTGTCAATAAATTAACCTCTGTAAAAAAATAGCTGGGGGAGAATTTTTCATTCTTGCCTCAGGCGCAAAAGGAGCTAGTATGGCTCTCTACAGAACCTCTGAAACGTTTAGTTTTATTTAATGTTTGAAAGTGTTTTGCTTAATGTAAGGAAGATTTACATTCCCGAGAGGATGTTGGATATGTGGAACTGCTTTCCAGCAGTAGAAGTTTGAGGTCTACACAACCCTTGAGATTTACACTTTTATTTAATATAATAAAGTCTTACTAAATGTAAAGAAGATATACTTTACTGAGAGTGTGATGGATATGTGGAACAGCCTCCCAGAAGAAGAAGCTTGGGGTCCATAGGACCTCTGAGATTTGTACTTTTATTTAATGTAGTAAAGTCTTACTTAACGTTAGGAAGATTTACTTTACCGAGGGGGTGGTGTTATGTGGAACAGCCTCCCAGCAGAAGAAGTTTGAGGTCCAGAGAACAGCTGAGATTTGTATTTTTATTTAATGTAATAAAGTTTTACTTAATGTAAAGAATAAATACTTTAGTGAGAGCATGGTGATTATGTGGAACAGCCTCCCAGCAGAAGAAGCGTAATGTCCACGTGACTCCTGAGATCTGTACTTTTATTTAATGTAATAAAGTCTTACTTAATGTAAAGAAGATATACTTTACCGATAGCATGCTAGATATGTGGAACAGCCTCCCAGCAGAAGTTTGTGGTCCACAGAGCCCCTGAGACTTGTACTTATATTTAATGTAATAAAGTCTTAATGTAAAGTTTTACATGTAAAGATTTACCATATTTGCTCGATTATAAGACGACCCTGATGATAAGACGACCCCCCAAAATCTGAATATTAATTTAGGAAAAAAGAAAACGCCTGAATATAAGACGACCCTATAGGAAAAAAGTTTTACCAGTAAATGTTAATTCATGTAAACTATTTTGTTTTAAATAAAAGCTATGATTGAGAAAAATATTTTTGTTTTTATTTCCTTTCATTTTCCAACCTGCCCCCAGTTATGCACATCTGCCCCCAGGCTTGCCACTCTGCCCAGAATTGCCTTATACCCCCTATATGCCACTGTTCCCCATGATATGCCTTTTAACCCTCTATATGCCACTGTGCCATAAGAAATGCCTTATACCCCTATAGGCCACTCTGGCATTTAGGGGGTTAAAAGGCATGTTATGGGGCAGAGTGGCATATAGGGAGGTATAAGGCATTTCATAGAGCACTCTGCCTCCAGAAATGCCTTACGCCCACATTAAACACTCCCCCCCCCCACACTCCCGGTGCTTCTGACTCCCCGGTGTGTTGTCCGGGCAGTGGGTAGACATCTACGTGATTCGCGTAGGCAACTTCTGCTGCAGCCGGAAGGAGGTGCGGTTAGCAGCGGGGGTTGTCTGCGTCCATCGAGCAGACCTTCCCCGGCTGTCGGAGATCAGAGTTCCCCGCACCGGGGCGAGGAATTCTCTCTGAATGTTTACTTTCCTCATCCTAGCACCTCTCTATTATAATTTGGTGTTTTGGTTAAGATTTGTAAAGATACTATTATTAAGTTTAGTTTTCTCTTTTGCTGTATGTAACGTTTTGCACTCTGTCCTTGATGGTTCCCTGGACAGTTTGCATTTGCTTATACTTTATTAGCAGCACCTGTTAGATGTATGCTTGACCACATTTTGGAATGCTGCAAAAGTGTTAATCATAGCTTGTTGAAGCATGCCTGACTCTAGAAAAAGTGACATTTTGTAATTATTGTCACCCATCCTAAAAAATGAATTTCAGTGGTTTGGCCATTCCTTTTGTTTGTTTCATTTGGTTCCTCCTCGTTTTTGTTAAAAAACTAAGTTCGTATGAATATGAACGCACAAGTTTAGTAACATAAACACAGATAGAACTAGGGACTTGCAAGGCAAAAATGTTCCTATTAATAAAATTTAATATTTTAAAAGAAGATTAAAATATCTACAGAGCCCGAAAACTGGAAAAAGATACACATAAAATACACAAGATTAAAACATGCACTCAAATAAAAAGAAGGAATTCCCACCTAGTAGCAATACAACATTTCTAATTCATTATTTAAACCTGGATTTTTAAAATGTTTGAAAGTAAGAGATCAATTTATTTTCTAAGTGTGATAAAATCTTAGTGGTATCTCTTCATCTCTCAATGCTTCGTCACACATTTACAGACATCTGTCCCTCCACCTTTCCGGCGATCTATTCTGGTTCCTGCGTGTTCAGTTTTTTGTTTTCGTGCCAGTTAACAAGGGGTATTTCTCCTGCATTGTATGTTTGCTGCCGGGGGTGGGCTTGTTCCGTCTCACCACCCAGTAACCCCTGTGGTGTTCTATTGTGGACGTGGTGGTTCCGTCCATTGTCTTTACATTTGTTTTTCGGCTTCTCCTGGAGGTCTGTCCCTCCAGTGTTCTTATCTTTTCTTTCCCTCTTCTTCTCTTCTCTCTTCCTTTCACTTCCTCTTTTTCCTCTTGTTCTCTTTTACCCTGCTGTTCTCTCCCCTCGTTTGTCTCCTAATCTGGCCCTATGGCGACTCCGGCCTCTTCCACCTTGAAGATTGTCTCCCATAATGTCAAAGGCCTGCTTTCTCCGCAGAAACGTAGGATGGCGCTTCGACACTACCTTAGATCCAAAGCTGATATTGTTCTTCTGCAAGAGACTCATTTTTGTAAAGCAAGCATTCCCAAATTCTGGGATCCACGGTTTCCCACGCATTTCCACTCTGCCGCTCCAGACAAACACAATGGGGTGTCCATCCTGATACATAAACGTCTCCACTTCCAAGCCCTTCGTTCATCTTCGGACTCTGAGGGCCGCTTTCTCCGCCTGGACTGTTTGATTCATGACCAACCCGTTAAGATTGTAAATACCGTATATTCCGGCGTATAAGACGACTGGGCGTATAAGACGACCCCCAACTTTTACAGTCCAAATATAGAGTTTGGACTATACTCGCCATATAAGACTACCCCTCTACCCAGCGTACAACAACCAGCCAATCACGGCAAGCAATGTACCTTACCGGTGATTTGCTGGTTGATTTGCACTGCCCTTACACACACACACATATATTATATATATGTGTATATATATAT
>VKOC01019324.1:0-23422 GCA_009364415.1 Spea multiplicata | reverse complement strand
TCCATGCACCAATTATACAACTACACTTTGTCAAACTTTGTAATAGTAATTTTTTTCACACAAATTGTACTTTAGTTATAGATATACAGGTCCTGGTATATGTCACTGTCAAACAACACCCCAATGTGTGTTCAGGAACATCTCCTGAGTGCGGTGATACCCGACATGCATGGGTTTGTCGGTTGTTTCAGATTTAAAATGCCACATTTGGGAAGTGCGCTTTTTTTTTCTCCATTTTGGTCAGTCTGTACCTATGCCCTATCTTTGAGCTAGGCCACTACAATTTATCCCATCAGCCATTTTCTTTTTATATTAGACACCCCTTGGGTATTTGGAAGTCGCTTTTTATTTTTAACTCTTTGTGAGATTTTTGAGAATTTTAGCACTTTGCTCAAATAATAAACAAAAAAAATTACTTTTTTTTCCCATTTTTTATTTTTTTTTTGAATATTTTACTAATCACATAGTGATTAGAAAGCTGGGCTCCATTGACTTGCATGGTTGAATGCAGTACCTGTATTCAACCAGCAAGTGGAGCCAGTTCTCTAGAGGGTCTGGAGACCATCTAGCGAACTTTTAAAACTTGTTTGTTTTTTTTACAGAGCGGCGGCCATCTTACTTGATGGCGAAGATCACCGGCAGCTGCGGCTGTGACCGCTCTCCGGAGCGGTCACAGCCCACCTAAAGGTAAGTGTTTGGTGTCGCTGGATGCCTCCTGATCGAGGCATTCCAGCGACACCATTTAAGTTTAGGAGGCGATCGTTGATCGCCTCCTAAACGCTTTTAAAACGGGCGTCCGCCGCCATACAATGTATGGCTGCTGTTGACGCCCCGGGGAGGGGCCAGACATGGCCCCCGATGCCGATCTCGGCCTTGCTGAATGCCTCGACATAAAGCGGACATACGTCTAGACAGACTGCATTGCGCCTCTAGGCCCAAAGCACTTTCACCGAAATCCCCCAGGGACGTTTTGACTAGGGTGCATTTTTATGACACCAAAGAAAAGATCATGCAAGCAGCCAGACGTAAACCTTACCTGCCTCCTCGCTTTCAGATCATGCTACTTACCGACCTCTCCCAACGTACCCTCCAGTGACGCCGCTCCTTTGCCCCGGTGACGAGCCTCTTGCGATCCCACCAGATCTCGTACCGATTGGGCTACCCCATCCGCCTTATCGTCGCCAGAGATGGCAACACGTCTATCCTGCTCACCCCGGAGGGCGGCATGGCTCTTCTGCGCAAATGAGGGATCGACCCAGACACTGATTCCTCACCACCACCTCCAGATGCCCCACGAAGGACAAGGTCTCCCCGCAGACAAAACTGAAAAGGGACTGGTCCACGAAAACCTGACGCGTCGCTCTCCAGG
This sequence comes from Spea multiplicata, assembly GCA_009364415.1. NCBI lineage: Eukaryota > Metazoa > Chordata > Amphibia > Anura > Pelobatidae > Spea > Spea multiplicata. Next base: position 22,053 of record VKOC01019324.1, on the reverse strand, counting down.
ACGGTAACCCGTTGACTTTTTCACACATGTTGGGCCCCCCACTGTTGCCTTGGCCTAGAACGGTCGGCTGCCACTTGAGCCTTTTTTTTTCTGTTTGATCTTTTACCTGTTTATTTTCTCTGCACCACACACATAATTTTGCCTTTCTCGGGTACCCCCGATTTATATCCCTCTCATTATGTGCGCACAGGGCTTCTATGTTCCAGCTCTGGCCCACAGAGGCTTGTGCCTTCTCGTCCCACTCATGGGCTACTGATTATGCCCCATAACGGGGTATTACTCATTGGCACTACAAACACCAACACATACTCTTCCCTCTCCACGCCATTCACCCACACGCTCTCTCTCTATTCATACTCTGACCTTACCTCCACACACAGCCACGTTCATTTCTGGCTGCGCGGAATACCGCTAACCGAGTCTCTAATACCTACACCTCTCCACCCCCTGGTGCTATCTACATCTTTAGCACACTTTCCCATCACCATGTTTGGGCAATATGTCCTAGTTCTGTATTTTTCTTGTTTTACACACCTTTTCTTTAAGCGATGTAATTAAACTGGATTGTTTTACATTATTGTGTTGCCGTGCCTCGACTGGTCGGGTGTGGTCACCCATACGATATTTTCTTACATTCCAAGTTGGAGGTTTAGCTCCCCTGCGGGTCCTTTATCACTTTCCACACCACATACCCATGGCTGAATTAACCATCCTTTCCGTCAACGCCAAGGGTCTTAAAACGCCCCAGAAGAGACACTCCCTATGGACTGAGGCCAAGACCCATAAAGCTAATATCGTCTGTGTTCAAGAAACACACTTTAAAAAGTCTAGCACGACTAATTTGTTTTCCAAATGTTTCACCTGGCAATATCACTCCATGGCCGCCACTAAAATGGCGGGTGTCTCGCTCCTCTTTTCCAACGCTCTGTCATTTTCTCTGATACGTAAATGCCCTGACCCGCAGGGACACTACCTCATATTGGTCTGTGACATTAATTCAATTTGTTATACCATAGCCTCCTTCTATGCTCCCAATACCTCGCAAACACAATTTTTCGGCTCGTTTTTGTTGAAATTAGATGCCCTAAAGCAAGGCCAGGTTATCCTATGCGGGGACTTGAATACCGCTCCACTTACAGACACACCACACGCGCCTCCCGCACCAACATGCTCGGCTCCACTATGTCCTCCTTACTACACTCTCACCAACTATTCGATGCTTGGAGGGTCCTACATCCCTCTGAACGAGACTACACTTATTTTTCTGCACCTCATACATCGTACTCCTGCATAGATTACATCTTTCTAGACAAATTCACTCTCGGCCAGGTCATGCTCCATAGGGTCAATATCCTGTTCTGATTATGCCCCACTCATACTGTCCCTTAAACTGTCCCACCCCATATCGGGTACAGGCAGCTTGCGCCTCAATGATAGCCTGCTGCTCAACCACGCACATAAGGAACAAATCCAGACACATCTCACACACTACTTCCAAGACAACATCACCCCTGCGGAGATGATATGGAACGCTCATAAAGCGGTTATACCGGACGGCTTATCAGTCTAGCTTCCCATCTTAAAGAACAATCTCACGCTGAAAAAACCTCCCTACTTCTTCAACTATCCGCATCCGTCCCTTCCTAACACAGGATACCACTAAGGCTCTTGTCCATGCCCTGATTATCTCCCGTCTGGACTACTGTAACCTTAGCCGGTCTCCCTCTTAACCATCTCACCCCTCTAAAATCCACCATGAATGCTGCCGCCAGACTTATCTTCCTCTCACATCGCTTTACTAATGTTTCTCCCCTCTGTCAGTCTCTTCACTGGCTGCCTGTGCGCTTCAGGATTCCTTTCAAAATCCTCACTCTTACTTTCAAAGCCCTTCACAGCACTTCCCCTCCCTACATCTCCTCTCTCATCTCTAAATACACTCCTAACCGGTCTCTCTGCTCATCCAACGATCTCCTTCTGTCCTCTCCTCTGATTTCTAGCTCTCATGTCTGCTTACAAGATTTTTCAAGGGCTGCCCCTATCCTCTGAAATGCCCTCCCCGGTCTATCCGTCTCTCCCCCTGCCTTTATTCCTTCAAAAAATCCATCAAGACCCACTTCTTTAAGGATGCTTACAACAAGGCACATTAACCCCTTTCCTCTCATATTCCTTTAGCTTACCCTTCCTACTCCCTCCCCTGCAATACTTTTACTAGCGTGGCTGGTCTATCCCCAACAGTGGCACTTTTACCTTTTGTGTAATACAACCCAACTCCCTCTAGACTGTAAGCTCGTTTGAGCAGGGCCCTCCTCACCTGTTGTCTATGTTAGTCAATTTATGTTACATACTACTTGTTATGTCCTGTCTACCCATTGTACAGCGCTACGGAATTTGATGGCGCTATATAAAACAATAAATAATAATAACTTCATGATTCTGAAACCCTTCAAAAACGCCATCCGACTGACTCCCTTATTCCCTTATGTGCAAAATCAAACACTTCAAATTTCAATTATCAGAAATGAATGCCCGCTCCACGGCTTATATGCTGCTGAAGCTCAAACAAAAATTCTACGCGAAAGGCAACAAAGCTCACTCCCTCTTGGCTAGGAAGCTAAGACACACTCTCGCATTATTCCGTCCCTCTCACATCACGGACAACACCGGTCGCGACATTCACAACCCTTCCCAAATGGTGGAGGCTTTCACTGCCTACTACTCGAAACTATACAATCTTCAACACGACACCACTATCTTTCAGCCCTCACTCGCAGATATTAACGCTTATCTTGATTCCACACATCTACCCACCCTTACACCTGATCTTTTTGAACCTGATCTATAGAACTACGTGAGATTGAGAGGGCTGTGTGTCAACTCAAAAAGGGATCGGCCCCGGGTCCGGATGGATTCACTACCACGTACTACCGTACCTTCTTACCCATTTTAGGGCCCCATCTTCTATCACTCTTCCGCTCCTTCATGTCATCAAGTAATTGCCTAAACCGGGTAAACCAGCCACTATATGTCCCAACTTTCGCCCCATCTGCCTCCTCAATACCGACCTCAAAATTTATGTGAAAATATTGGCGAACAGGCTGGCCCCCTGCTGCCCTCTCTTCTCCATCTAGACCAGGTCAGCTTTGTTATGGGTCGCCAACCCTCCGACAACACCCGTAAATTTTTAAACTCCCTTTGGAACGCAGCCAAATATAAACACCCCAGCCTCTTTATCTCCTTCGACGCCGAAAAGGTGTTCGATAGGCTCCACTGGCAGTTCTTGTCGCGCATTCTTGTCGGCCAAGCGTTTTCCCTCCCTACACAGTCTTATCCGCATCGCCCCCCTGCGGATTCTGGAATTACTCATTCCGGATCTAACAATCTCCCATTGGGTTCGCCCCGGCCTCCACATGTTAGGCGACCTATATATGAACGGGGTGTTGTCCCCCTTTTCGCATCTTCTTTCCACGCACGGCATTCCACGACATGATTTTTTTAAATACCTCCAAATCCGCCATTTGCTCGGCTCGCTGCCCTCTCCCGTGTGTCGCTCCTCCGCGTTCCTCCACCAGCTGCTTTCCCTATGTGAGTCGGCACCCAGGGGAAATTTCCATCTGGTGCTCCGTTAATTGCCCGCTTCTCCGCCCGTAAACTGTCTCATATGCTGGCCTGGGAAAGGGAGCTGCACACAGTTTCCCTTGGAGTCCTGGTTGGAGGTGGAGGAGGCGATGCTGGGGGTCACCCACTGCACCAACCATATAGAGCTCCAGAAGAAGCTCAGCTGTCGCTGGTGTCTCGATCGTTTCTCGCACATGTGGGCCAATCAATCTAGACTCTGCTGGAGGGGGTTGCGGGCACACGGGCTCCATGCTGCACATATGGTGGAGCTGTCCAGTTCTGAAGCCGCTTTGGAGGGAAATATTAACTCGGTTGCGCCGCATCTTTCACTGCCCTTTTGACTTTATTCTGGAATTGGCCCTGCTCCACATGTTCCCCGACCCCATTCCCCACCCAACTCGCCAACTCCTCATACACATCCTCTTAGCCACTAAATTGTGCATTGCCAGACGATGGAATGCACCTCTCCCTCCTGCCCCCTTAGATATTGTCTCTACTGTTGAGAGGCACAGAGTCTTGGAGAAAATGTCCCACGACTCTTCCTGCACCACACATTTATACATGAAAACCTGGACCCCCTGGCTTTCCAGCCAGGTTCTCTCTGAATATTGCTGACCCTGAGACTCGCGTCTCTCTCTAGTCGACTTATGTTGGGCCCTGACCACACCCGACCAGTATTCCTTCCATGCTGACCTAGGTGATGGTGCCTTCATGTTTTTCCTGCCTACGGGTCCTCTCGCGGTCCTACCTGGCTACACACCACGCGGACTCGGCTACCTGCAACATCGCTGACATGTTTATTTATGTTTCTTTATTTTTGTTTTGCTTTTGTGACCATTTGTTCTGTTTATCCAAAAACAAGATAATGTATACATTGTACATTGTGTTACATTTGCTCTCACTGTATCTACGTTAACAACAAAAACACAAAATTTGTCGTCGGTCCCGTCTTGCCTGCTCGAGTACTCCATTGTGGGCTGTTTTCACCATCTCATTTCCCCCGATTGCTCCTACTTTTAGGCCTCCTCGGAGTCTCCTGCCTGCCGCTGTGTCACGGTTCTCTTTCTTTTTGTCGCGTCCCTCACATTGCCATGGTACCGTCCTGCGTGACGGTTATTATTTACCCACTGTGCTCTGTTGACACTTTTCTGTACCAAGGTTCCGACGAATAAAAAACTTTTGAATCATAAAAAAAAGAAAAAGTACAGATTTCTACTCAGTGAACCATGAGTTAGACAAACATTTTTTCTACAATAGTCATGGATTATTTTAGAGTAAAAAGTGAATTCCTGATAACATTAGGACTCTGGAAAACAAGATTACTAAAAGCTACTCTTGGGTCTTAAAATACATTGCTAGAGTGCAATTGTTGGATTTATCTTTAACTATTTAAGAAATCTTTCATAAATTGTTCTCTGGATTTGCAATTATTAGGAGAGGAGTAAGAGCACCGGGAGTCATTTAGGACAGTGTACCCTGTGTGTTGTCCTGAAAAGACTAAGTCTGATCTACGACACTATTTACCAAATTTATCTGAGTTTATTGACCCCACTGTACTGTTTGGGGACAAACTTATACATACGAATTCAGAGACTGATGCTACCCTACATATGAACTTTCAAAATTTGGATTACTCTCAAGACCTTAAAACAGATTAAATAAGCTCTAACGTTAAATGGCACCTAAAGGAGATAAGGCAGACAAGGGGGATAAGGAGGAGAAATCCAAAACCTCTACTAAAACGAAGAAACCTCCCCCAATTAGTGCCTTTTATTCTCCAAAAAGCCAAGTAGACACCTCAGTTTTATCCTCAAGATCATCCCCAGATCGGATAGGTGAGATCAGTGTCAGCAATTTATCAGAGTATATCACAAAGACCAGCTTAACGACAGCCTTGGACTCTTTACATATTAAAATGAAGGCTGACCTGGATCAAAACCTTAGAGATTACAAAGAAGAACTAGCACATCTGAGATCCTCGTTGGTGTCTCAATCAAAAGAAATTGTCTTTTTGCACACGAAACTTAAAGAATTTCAAACGCAAAATGAGTTCTTAATTACAGACGTAATAAGACAAGACCTTAAAATAGCAGAGTTAAAAGATAGATCACATCAACAAAATCTTAAAATTCGAGGAATACCAGAAGATGTGAAAGATCTAGACCCTTATTTGATGGAGCTAATAGCAACATACATAGATCATGAATCGTGTGGGCCTACACCAATGGAGAGAGCCCTTACGCTCTCCGCACCTCCCATTCGGTCACAAGCAAATACTCAGAGAGACGTTATTGTTTGTTTTAGTAACTTCCGGATTAAAGACACTCTAGTCAAAGAAATTAGAAGATATCCTACTAAATCTAAATAATTAGCTTCCTTACCTACATTCTCTGACTTTTCATGGGCAACTACAATGCATAGAAGGAAATTTGCAGATGTTACCACCTGCCTATGACAAAATGATATCACATATTCTTGGGGCTTCCCGACAAAGCTCTGAATTAATTATGATCATAATTTTATAAACTATGACACAGGGGTAATGTTAAGTTATTGATTTGGATTCTTGGAAATAAAATATTACATATAAGATATATTATAAGCAATATCATAGGCAATTATTAAGAGATCACTTTAAAACGATCTTTAAGTAATGATCTGGCAATTAAAAGGTTTCACTGTTTGTTAGTAATTAGTATTTAAGTATTTAATATTATTGGATACTTAAACACAAAACATAAAGGCGTATGTATTGATGTTTGTTAGTATTTAATATTTTGTGTTTGTAAAGAAGACAACTAGACACAAATTATCGACTGGGTTTTTGGAAGATAACATTTCACATAAGAGTTATTATCAACAATCATCAAGAAATCACTTAAAATATATCACTGATTGTTAGTAACTACTATCTTGTTGCTTGTAAAGACTATACTGGCTTAGTTGGATATGTAAACATAAAATTACTTTTATTAAGGGACGATTGGTTGCCTTCCTCTCTGTATACATCGGCTCTTAAACACGTACTTACTCCTTGCTGGTGCAGGGATCTTTTTTCATACCAGTGATGGAATTAATTATCTTCCCTCACGGTGTGAATAGTATGAACGTTTTTTATGTGCATGAATTTTTGTGGACGTGTGTTTCCTGGCTGGGGATCGAAGGAGGGGTGCGGCATTGGGGGGAGCGGCAAGGTAGGGCCCACGGAGATACAAAACTTTCATGTCTCTTAAGATGGGGAAAATTAACGCACAGGGACTAAATTCTCCTTACAAGAGATCCTACGTATATGTTAATCAAAGAAGGGGGTAGACATAGCATTTATCCAAGAGACACACAGGAAACAAGCAATAGAAGCTTCATTAAGGAAATACCGTAGATATCGGCATGTTTACACATCCTCCCTCCTAGATAAAAAAAACAAAACGAGGAGTAGCAATATTGGTTGCAACAAAAAACAAATTTGAATATATATATAACATGAAACAGACCAGGAGGGAAGGAGAATTATTCTTCTTATATATGTAGTATATTCTTCTTATATGTAGTATAAATTATGTCATTTACACCCTGGTTAGTTTGTATGCTCAAAAGAAAAGAAGGGGTCGATCCAGCACTTGAATGAAAAAACTTCCAGCTTTTATTTTACTTCAATATTAATATAGGGAGGTGAGCTGGCTTTTGCATTTATTTAATTTGTATGCTCCATCCGAAGGATCAACAAGATTTCTTAATATAGCAATGGAAGCAATAGAAAAGATCTACTCTTCCTCAAGACCTTAAGCCTCCCAAGACTCTCTGAAGGAAAACTGCCTTTACAGACCTGGCATAAATCATGGCAGGTCACCAGAAAATCAACTCATTGAATAAACCTTCAAGAGCATTTTTTCAAACTAATGTACAGGTGGAATATGGTGCTCGTACACTTAGCTAAATTCCATCCAGCAAGTGGTGCCGTTTGCCACGTCGAATTAGGTACCCACAAACATATATGGTGGGAATGTCAAAGGTTAATAAAATTTCTGACCTGTTTTTGAGACCATTTGGATTTCATATAGAACTATTTTTCTTTCATATTGATCTACCTGACATTAATGAGAATGACCAGATCTTATATATTAATATTCTACTGGCTTTTAAAGTATGCCTTGCCGGATACTGGAGAAACCACGATCTACCTACCTGGCATGAGATCAAAGGGCAAATAAACCTTCAATGTAATGCTGAAAAATACTTAACAAACCTAACACAAGAGAAATATATGATAAGATATGGCACCGCTGGTCCCGCTTAACCGAATAAAGGACTAAAGGATTCCCTGTGTGTTGAAGGCTATCTAGTATAGGGTTAACTCCGTGGCCCACCTATTAGAAACTTCTCGGCCTCTCCAGGCCGCGGTCCCCCCCTGCTATGGATACACTGTCCACTTGTCTTTTTTTTGTGCACAATAGCATTATGCTCCTAGAGCTTAGAACAATTGATATTTTAAATATAACAGTTAATTAGAAGAAAATTTCTTAAAAGAGATTAGAAATGTTGATTCTCTTGAGGGCCCTAAACCCCACCCTTCTTTTAAAACGCCGAGAGAATTAGATATAATGTTTTAGGCACATAAGTAAAATGTATATTTGCACTTTATGTATGTGAAGAAATGTACCTTTATCTCCCAGATATATACAACAGGAAGTTGCTTCTAGAGATTAGAATAGACAACATGTTAAATACAACGCTTGAATAGAAGAGAAAAGCTATTTGTATTGTTGTTGGGTTGGCTCTCTTAAGGCCCTTGATTCTTATTTTTCTTCTGAAATTATAGAACTAGATTGGGCACTTTAAGAGAAATGTATTTTTGATTTTTATGTATGTGCAGAAATGTATGTTTATATGTTGTCGTTTGTTATTGTGTTATCGGCTAAAATTTTAATAAAAACAAAAAGCTCTATACAATTTGAAAATATTTTTCATTGAAGTATATAATTATTTGCTACAAAACGGAAAGGCGGTATGGCTCCTAAAAAGGATAAAGAGAAATACAAATCTTTGGAGAAATCTAAACCCATTAGCAATTTCACTATATAACAAATTGAAACAAGATATAGACAAAAACTCTACTGAACTTAGGAAATAAATGGAGCACTTAGCAGAAAAAATAGAGCTGCAAGCAAACCAACTAAACAAAATACAAGAAGATAATACTAAATTACAACATTTAAACAGCTTGATTGAAAATAAAATCCAATTTTCAGAGAACAAAGTGACTGAATTGGAAGATAGATCCAGGCGCAAAAACATACGTATTAGAGGCATTCCAGAATCAATTCTACATGATCATTTGGATACATTTTTGTTTTCGGTCCTTTATACCATATTAGATAATCTGATATCACAATACATTGAAAGCTTTCACAAAGACCTAAGGGGGTGGATAACTCCCTCCCACGAGATGTGATAATAAGATTTGTAAATCTCTATATAAAAAATAGTATCTTTCAAGCCTTAAGAAAAGAATACTGAATACCAACTCAGACCAATACAAACAGCTAAAAATCCTTTCATATTTCTCATTGGCAACTCGACAACTAAGAGGAAAGATTTAACACAAACTCTCAGAAGAAATTATATTGGATATTGATGGACATTTAATACGACTTAATGCACTTCAGCACTTCATTCTCACTCTTTATTTCAATATGCTTACTACCCCCCCTTTTGTTACTTTTATCCCCCCTTCTCAAACTATGTACCCATCTCCCACCTTCTTACACTATGTACCCCCTCTCCCCCATCTACCCCCTCTTCTTACACTATCTACCCCCTACCTACCCGCAGAGGAGACAGAAGGACCCTGAGCGGTTGCTGAAAACGACCACTCGGCACCCCTCTCTCTCCTCCTGCGGCGTTTCTATTGGGGGGGTCCTACGGCCCTGGGGGGGGTTTATTACCGCTCCCCCCGGGTTCCTACGCCCATGAAATGGTGGCTTAATGAAAGTATTATGAATACGCAAACCAGAACATTTTTGTCTGTTAATGATAATGGAGAAGTTTCTCCTGGAATGCTGCGGTGTACCTTTAAATGACACTGGGGAGGGGAAATGGCTAGTTGGGCCCAATTTGGACATTTCTACTTAGGGGTGTACTCACTTTTTTTTTGCCAAGGTTTAGACATTAATGGCTATGTGTTGAGTTATTTTGAGGGTAAAATTTACATTGTTATACAGGCTATACACTCACTACATTACATTGTAGCAAAGTGTAAAATATTTACAAAAATGTGAGGTGTACTCACTTTTGTGAGATACTGTATATAAAAAGAGACAACTTTCTAGCACATTGGCTCTACTTAAAGAGAATAACAATAACAACATAAATGCTCCATTATTAAAATGGGAAAAGCTAATAGGTTTTGACATTAGATTAGAAGACTGTATTAAAGGTCTGTTACTACCGTAATTAGGCGGAATACTCATTGTATAACTTTGATGAGATCCAATATAAAATAATAACTCAGATCTCTGCTGGAGGTGCCTAAAGGATAAAGGTCATATGCTCCACATATGATGGGACTGTTGAATGGAGTGTGAATGAGATTTTTTTTCTTCTCTTTTTAATGAATACTATACGTTCATAATCTTTTTTTGGCAATACTACATAGTTTATTAAATTATCGTGTAGTATGACAGATGAAATATGTAAGGATACATTCTAGGGCTACAATTAATCGATAATGAAAATTGTTGCCAGCGAATTTCATTATCGCTTAGTTGAATTGATTTTATCATATATACGATGAGGGTTTTGGTTTTTTTTTTTTTAGCAAATTCTCTGAAAAATACCCATCATCTTATAATCAGACCTCAAATAGCGCTGCAGGAGACCTAGATCCTTCTCTCTGGCAGCTGGTGGGCGTCTGTGCGATGATTGCAAACATCCTCCGCTACTGCCCTCCACTTCCGCCGGGGCTTCTGTGATGGAGCACCAGCGTCACATGACCATAGAAGTACCGAGCAGCAGCAGTGGAGGTTGTCTGCGTGCATTGCTCAATGTTCGCCAGCCTCCAGAGAGGAGGATCCGCCTCTCTGGCAGCCAGTGGCCGTCTGTGTAATGTGCACAGACAACCCCCGCTGCTGCCAGCGCCTCCATTGGGCTTCTATGATGGAGCACTGGTGTGGCGTGACCTTCCTGTGCTCAGTCATAGAAGCTCCAGCATAAGAGCCGGCCAGTGGCAGAGGTTTGTCTACGGCAGATGCTCACCGACTGCCCCTACTAGACACCAAGGAGTCTGGAGCACGGGGGGGGGGGGGTTAGTATGGGGGGTGTGGCATATCAGGGGACACAGTGGCATATCGGGGGGCACAATGGTATATAGGGGGTAAAAGGCATATCAGGGACCAGAGTGGCATATGGGATATCAGAGGGCACTATGGCTTATAGGGGGTGTAAGGGGGATATCTGGTGTGGGCAGAGTGGCATATCTAGGGGTATAAAGCATATCTTGTGGTATAAGGCCTATCTGGGGGCAGAGTGGCATATCTGGGGTATAAGGCATATCAGGGGGTGTAGGGGCCATATCTAGGAGGGGCGGAGGGACCATATATATATATGGGGGTATAAAGCATATCTGGGAGGCAGTGTGGCAAGCCTGGGCTCAGATGTGCATAACTGGGGAGGCAGGTTGGGAAATAAAAACAAGAAATGCATTTTTCTCAAATAATTTTTATTCTGCTGTTTGTTTTTAACACCCAGTTTGTTCATTAAATTATTTTAAATAAACCAAAAACTTCCATTATTTTTGTATCAATTAATCGAAAAAGTAATCGGCCAAGTAATCGATTATGAAAATAATCGCTAGTTGCAGCCCAAATACATTCATGGTATTTTATTATAGATAAATATTTATATATTTATGGTTATATGTTACATTTTATGGATATCATGTAAACTTTATCTAGATCTGTAACTTTTTAAAATTTGCAATAATAACAAAAAAAACATGGTGGTGTAGGGTACTTTTTAATTTTTATTATGTGCTTAATGTGTGTGTGGTTTTAATTTATTTGATAATGTCTGATCTGCTGCATCATGCAGGGATCAGACATTTTTTTCAGTGGGCCAAATTGGCAACCTGAGCAGCAGCAGTGCCCCCATGATTTAAAGCTTTAATTTTTTTCAATGGAATACATGCAAATAGAGAAAATAAATCTCTCAATTTGTATTCAGAAACATTCCCTGTATATAGCCACGTCCCACATGTATAAATATGTCATGTTTGGGGGGATGTTACGGGTCTACACTAGAATTTGCATGTTTCAGTTTTTACATTTGTTTTTTTTTTTATATTAGTTTAATTGCCCTGTGTTTCATTGGAGGCAGTAAAAGTGGCCCCATATTTCAACTTAACTGAGGAAGACGGTATGTACTTTTTAAAACTAACTGACCAGGTTATGTATCTAGAGAAACATTGGCCTGTTTAACGTTAGTGGTTTTAAAACTTCCAAAGTTGGTGGTAAAATATATACATTTTTCACATAAAGTTGCAATTTCAACACATTTTCTGAATCGATAGGCGCACACGCAAAAACAACGATAGAATGGTAATTACTAATGAACTATTATTATCTTAAGAACAACTGCTAATTTAAACTGTTTCCTCATTTACTATAAGGCTATCTAACCGCCCTACTGCAGTAATCGAAGTTTTTTCGCTAGCTTGATATACGTCACTTTCGTCATTACTGCACCTGAGGTTTTCCGACGGGTACGCCTATTGACTATGTTCAGCGATCACCGTAAGGGCTGCTTGTCGATAGCGTGCTCTTAACCATAGCAACTAATGGGCCGTCCGCGTAATTGCCTGTCTGAGATTGCACACTTTTTTAACATTGGGATGATCTGTAATTAAAAGAAAGTCAACTATTATAAAGAGAAACCCAAACATATTAAGACTTCCTATTCAATGCATCAGGCAGCACGGGTGAGTCAAAAGTGTTTCCTTATTAGGGGCTTCCACGTGGCAAGACTGTACGTGAAACGGAAGTGTATACACTGTACGGTTCCGGAACTTAATTATACAGACATGGCTGGCTGGGCGGGTTTCTCCGACGAAGAACTCAGGAGTTTAAAGACACAACAAGGTACTAACGGTACTTCAGTTGTCCAAAGAAGAAAACGGGCGGGTTTGCTTTTAGTGTGTGTGTGTACTCCTGTTACAGGGTCAATGGATACGTAACTATAGTATTGTGCTTTCACACCTGTCTTAAATATGTGCTGCTCCTTCTTTCAGAAATCGGACACTAGAATAGAACTTTGTATAGCGTTTTGTATTATATATTGGAGTTATATATACCTGCTTTTGATCTAACGTTGTCTCTGCTGGGCCAATACACATAACAGGGTAATGGAACTGCAGACATATATGAGAGCTTATTCACCATTAAGCAAACATTTCCCCTGAGTGTATTTACTTTCAAATTGTATTTTCTTGATTGTTACATTGGATTTCTGCATTAAAGCTATACATTTAATCAGAGATCGTGGAAGGTGAGATTTTTTTTTTAACACACCAGTTTATTACAATGAAGGTCATTTTGCTGTAAAAAGAGTTTTAGCCTGTATAATGTATAGTAACAGCAGTGGTATTTCTTGAGTCATCAACTATGCTTAACCTCTTCGAGACCGGGACGTACCTGGTAGTTCTGGGTCAAAGGTCACCGGCAGACCGGGACGCACACCAGGTACGTCATCGATGATACGCGATCCAGCGTTGCTTTGAACGCTGGGATCGCGAGGGGCGGCTGCTACTGACCGCTGGGTGTCCCCGGCGATCCGTAGCAGCCACTCCCCCTCAATTCCGTGCACGTGACCACTTTGCAGCGAATCACAAGCATGGAATTTAAATATTTAAAAAAAAAACTGCGGTCTTTAAGTGAAGACCCAGTTTTTCCAATGCTGGTCCGGAAGGGGTTAAACTAGTTTCCTATGAAGTTTTCATTTAAACAAAATTTAACAATTTAATGAATTCATAAAAATGTCAGAAAATGAGGAGGGGCCTCTAACAATCAAAAATGAAGCATAGAGCTCTGAAGTCTCGATTGCATTTATACCAATCAGTCATAATATGGCCACTGGCAGGTCAAGTGAATAACACCGATAAGCATGTCAGTGGGTGGGGTATATTAGGCAGCAAGTGAGCATTTCCTCCTGAAAGTTAATGCTAGTTCTGATAGGTTTAAGAACGCACAGTGCATGGCAGTTTGTTGTGTATGGGGCTGTGCAGACCAGCTAGGGTGCCCCCATGCTGACCCCTGTCATGATATTCAAAAGGGACCATAAAAGTTGCTGCTGAGGGACATGAAATGGAACAGAAGAAGGAGAGACCATGCCTGAGATGGAAAAAAATGCATCTACAGTCGTATGAAAAAGAAAGTACACCCTCTATGGTTTTACATATCTGGGCATAATAACGATCATCTATTCCCATGTCAGATGAACGACAATAACTGACATATTGTACCGTGTCATGATTTATTCAACAGAATAAAACATCTTTTTTAGCTATTCTGTTTTAGATTTTCTGGTGTGTATGGGATTATTGTCCTGTTGCATGACTCAATTTCAGCCAAGGTTTAGCTGCTGAGCAGATGGCCTTATGTTTGACTCTAGAATACTTTGGTATACAGAGCAGTTCATGGTTGACTCAATGACTGCAAGGCTCCCAGGTTCTGTGACTGCAAAACAAGCTCAAATCATCACCCCTCCACCACCGTGCTTGACAGTTGATATGAGGCGTTTGTGCTGATATGCGGTTTTGTTTTCGCCAAAAGTGGCGCTGTGCATTAAGCTTGCGAGCAGGGCTCTCTCCACCTAATGTATCGGTTTGTCTTGGTTTGTCAATTCTCGTCTTGTCATACCCCTTGAATATACTGTATTTCCCCTTGTATAAAAACCTTATACAGTAGACTGCATTTACTACTTCTCGGTTCCTCCCTGCAGTCACACTGACAATCGGCTCCGCCCCTTTCAGACTCACTGACTATTGGCCCCGCCTATTTTCTTATAGCATCCACATGGTTCAGAAACTCAAAATTAAAGTAAAACATTTATATTTGGGCTGCTGAAAGTTAGGGGAGGTGGGGGTTAATTTAGGGGCAGTTATGGTTAATGGGGTGTTTAGGGTTAATTTAAGGGAAGTTATGGTTGATGAGGTCTTAATTTAGGGGCAGTTTATGGATGCGAGTGATGAGGATGAAGAGTATGAATTTTATGATAAATAAAACTTGAGTTCAATAACTTTTTTTTTTTTCTTCAAAATTAGGCTGCGTCTTATACATGGAGAAATACAATATGGTATTATGCGCTGCATAGATTGTTGGCGCTATATAAATAATAATTAAGGCCATACATCCCCAATTTGGTTTTGTCTGTCATAAGCCAGACGCCTTGTGGTTTAAGAAGCAATTTTTCAAATCTAAGCTGTGCTGCCATGTTCTTTTCCTGGCGGCCATTCCAAACAAACCATACTTGTCCAATCTTTTTAAAATTGTATGGTACTGAGATGTAACTCTTGGGTATTTTGCAATTTCTCTGACCTTGGGGTGAATGTGCAGGGACGTCCACTCTTGAAAAGACTTTCAACTGTCGAATGTTTTCCACTTTCTCTCTGAAGAATGATTAACTTTAAATCACTGCTCATGGTTTTCCTCCTTGGCCCTGGATGCTCCAGACCATCAAACTGCTAAAACTTTAGCTTTTATAGAGGTGGTCACACATGCTGGTGATCAACTAAGCAAGGGCATTTTATTAGTTGCACCTGTCTGCTACTTAGCATCTTAATTCCTAAGCCACACTTGGCTTTTCAAATTTGGCTTTATTTTTGTTAAATAACTCATGAAACAGTGTAATATGTCATGTGTTGTTCATCTGAGGTTGTATTTACCTAATTTTTAGACCTGCTAAAGAACACAGGATTGTTATTTCCTGATATGCAAATCCATAGAATTCAAAGAGGCGTACTTCCTTCTCACACAATGCTCTGAAAAATACCCCTCATTTTAGAATCTGACCTGTCACTTACAGCAGTTACTGCCTCCCAGTCCCTCTATGCAGTCACTCTGATTGGCCCCACCCCTTTCCTTATAGCAATCACACTGCTCAGCAACTCATCTAACAGTAAGTATAAAATTAATATTTGGGCTGCTGAAAATTAGGGGAGGTGGGGGTTAATTTAGGGGCAGTTATGGTTAGATGTAAAGGGGGGAGGCAAACTAGGGAATCTAAATTTCAGTGAAGATGAACCCCTTCCGGACTGGGGACGTACCTGGTACTTCCTAATCAGATGTCACCACCAGACCGGGATGTACCAGGTACGTCATCTCAAAATAAATGCCGCTGCTGTCTGCCCGGGTGTCTGAGCAGACAACACAGCCACCCAGAGCCCGCCCCGGAGTGATTTTGTCCTCTCAAAATCCGCTTTTCAGGACTGATCAAAGAGACTCCTCCCTGCAATCTCTGGTCTACAGGAGATTGTGTCCCAGCTGCCAGAGGCAGCTTCAGGGAACAGGGAGACCGGGTTCTTCGATCTCCACGTGAGTGTGGAGACCAGCCCCTACCCCCTCCCTTGCTCAATTAACCCCTTCAATGCCACAATTGTGTATGACCCCCATCGCAGCATTGTAGGGGTTAATATTAGTCCCCACAAGCTTGTCAATGCTGTGCTTCAATGGAGCATCAGCATTGAAAGCGTTAAAAAAATAAATAAATGTAAAAAAAATAATTAAAAAAACAAAATAACAGCACTGACCTGATAGTCCAGGGTGCTTCCAGGTCAAATGCTGGGCTAGGATGATGATGATCAGATCACTCCTGACCAATAGGAGTGATGTGATCATTATGGCAGCCCCTGGATGACCCTGCCCTACAATGAGAGAGGGGTCATCTAGGGTAATTATGAAAAAACACAAATTATTAATAATAATTATGTATTTTTTATTAATAAATAATTACCTGATTAGTCGCTGATTATTGATCGGTCTCCCCTGATCAGTGTCAGCGGTCTAAACTTGTCGCTTACAGTTTTGACTCGACAATGTCTGAGAAATATGACTTATCTATGCATGTGGTGTATCGCTGTACTTAGGAAGTATTGCTGAACACAAATAAAGACCTACCGTATTTGCCCAAATATAGGCCACAGTCTTTAAAGTGGCGGTGCGGCCTATATTCAGGGTCTAGTGCCTGCATGTCCCGGGCGCCGGGCAGGCAGCAGGGTTAGGGTACAGATCCCCTGCAGCGGTGCAGGAGACCTGTACCCTACTCTCTGATACGTTGAGACAGCCTCCCCTGCCAGAACTTCCCACGGGGGGGGAAGGAGATTGTCTAAGTGCATCGTGCAGACGTGCCAATGTCCCGGCAAGGGAGATTGTTAAAGTACATCGTGCAGACGTGCCGGCAGTGGAGGTTGTGTACTATCGCATCGCTGCAGCCGGTGAACATCTGCGCGATGTACGTTAACAATCTTACTTGCCGGTACTTCCCACGGCGGAAGTGCCGGCACCGGAAGTTGAATACACATTATGCGTAGATGTCCCCCGTGGAGTCTGCGCCGGGGTGGGACATCTTGGGGACAGAGTGGCAGCATATCTCGGGGGGGTTAGTGGCAGGATATCTCGGGGGCAGCATATCTGGGGGGGAGGGGCATATGTTTGGGACAGAGTGGCAGTATATCTGGGGGGGGGGCAGAATTTTTTTTTCTTTAAAAAAGCACCTAACTGTTAGGGTGCAGCCTATATTCGAGCCAATACGGTATTTTGTTTTTTCACACATTCACTCATGTGAAACTGCAATGTGAAAATTTGTTTTTCTTTTTTTGTTAGACTAAATTTGGAAGGCGCCGGTGTGAAATCAGCTGCATGGGATGGGCCAATACGCCCCTAACTAGATCCCCTGACCTGTCAAGTTTAAGGAAATATATAGTTATATAGGGGGTTAAAATGAAATATGGCACGTCTACCA
Source organism: Spea multiplicata (assembly GCA_009364415.1). Lineage (NCBI taxonomy): Eukaryota > Metazoa > Chordata > Amphibia > Anura > Pelobatidae > Spea > Spea multiplicata. The sequence continues at coordinate 4,431 of VKOC01019324.1, read as the reverse complement.
TGTCCCAGAGGAGACCTGGACCTAGCAAACTAAAATGTGCATGTTCCAATTTTGAACCCGCAGTGCCAAAGAGACATGCCCTACCCATATATATGAGGTATTCCTGTACTCGGGGGGTGTTTCTAAATACAAATCACAAGTTGTTTCAGTCATTTTATGTACCCAGGAAAAAAATACTGAAATACTGTGTTCGGGTTTGTTAAAAATGAAATGTTACTGCAATGTTTAGGACAGACTGGCACTAAAATGATTAAATAAAAAGTGTTAAAATGCCCCAAGTAAAATACTTTGGGATGTCATCTTTCAAAAAATATATACTTTTGTTGGGCAGTTATTCTTTTTCTGGCCCCTATTGGGGCACAACTCCCAGGATAACACATTTAAAAAAAAATCTATGTAAGTGCCAAAATAAATGAAAATACCAGGCATATGAGGTATTTCCAAAAACAGGACAGATGCCCAAATTCACTTTTGGAGTTTTTTTTTCCTCATTTGCACTGGTTATATTAAGTTTTTATAGGTGAAACTGTGAAAATATGTCATTTTCCCCCCTAATTTCCCCCACATTTTTAGATATTTTTCATACTTAATAAAATGATAACTAAATGGTCTACGTTTGCTTTCTGCACCCAAACAGTGTTGCTGTAATGCTCCGGAGAGCGGTCACAACCGCCACTCCGAGTGATTCTGCCTATCGCAAGATGGCGGCCGCCCTGTAAAAAAAAAAAAAAGTTTGAAAAGTTAGCCAGAGGCTCTCCAGACCCTCTAGAGAACTCTGGCTTCATTTGCAGGTCAATGCAAGTCATGGAGCCCAGCTTTCTAATCACAGTGTGATTAGTAAAATACATTTTAAAATAATAAAAATGTAAAAAAAAAACATAACAGTAAAATTTTAAAAAAAATAATTTCCTACTGATGTCACAATCAGGGGAACCTTCAAGTGACAAAAAATTGGTGCGCAAGTCCTAAAATTAGCACATTAGCTTAAAACAATTCTTGCTTGGAAAGAGTTAAAATACTGGCATATTAAATGCCCATGGGGTGTCTACTTTTTAAAAATGTGTAAATTGAATTGGCCGGGTTCAACAATGTCCCAATTAACACAGGGGGGAAAGATGGCCACACATCTAATTTCCAATTGGAAAAATGCACACGTCCCAAATGTGGCCTTTTAGTTACCCCAGGGCAGATGTTGCTGAACACATATTGGGGTGTCGTATGACAGCGACATATACCAGGAGCTGTAAATTCATACCTAAATTACATGTGTGGGGGAAAAATACACACAAAAAATACTACTGCAAACTTTCATAAAATGCTGGTGGTAAAATGTGCGCATGCAAAGAGTTAAAATACCAGCATTTGAAATACCCTGGGTTGTTTAGTTTTCAAAAATATATGGTTTTATTGGGCACACTGAAAACCAGAAGGCTAACCAACCACTCAAAGGTGAACCAAATAGGACACGGGCAGTGGATCACCAAATGCCAAAGTTCAACATTGAAAAATGTGCATGCCCCAAATGTGGCCCTTTTGCCCCCAAACAGCCAGGCAAACCCATTCATGTGGGGTATTGCTGTACTCGGAAGATTTAGTGAACACATATTGGGGTGTTTTATGACGGTGACATGTACCAGAACCTGCTAATTCATACCTGAAGTAAAACGTGTGTGTGGGGAAAAAAAAAAACTACCACAAAGTTTGACAAAGACTGGTGGTAGATATGGTGCATGGAAAGAGTTAAATTCTAGCATTTAAAATACCCTGGGATGTCTAGTTTTCAAAAATATATGGTTTGATGGGGTAAATTGTATTGGCTGGCTTCAAAGATACCCGAAATAGCACATGGGGGGGAGAATTAGCAGATTTGGGAAAAAATGATTTTGAAATAGCACCTGTACTTATTGCCCCATAACGTGCAGAAAAAAACATGTATTTTTTCTAAATTTTTCACCATATTTTATACTTTTTTTTTATTAAAAAAAAACAATATGATACAATCAAAACAATGTCATCAAAAAAAGCCCTTCTTGTCCTGAAAAAAACGGCCATTGTCACGAAGGGTACAAAAAATAAAATCAGCCTTTATGACGAAGGGTTAATCAGATAAAAAAATTTATTGTTTTTGTTTATTTAAAATAGTGAATAAATTGGGTGAAAAACAAAGAGCAGAATGAAAAAACTGAAAAATGTATTTCTTGTTTTTATGTATATCTGAGATATGCCTTATACCATGGCTCGACAAATCCCAGGTCGCCATGGCGACTTAGAAATTTGTCTTGGCGCCTAGGTCAGGGGCATACAACATGCGGCCCGCCGGACTTCATTGTGCGGCCCGCGTGAGCAAGTCTTACCGCCTCGCGGCCGCACCACGTGAACCGGGTGGGCTGGCAGACCAGTGTTCATGTGGTGCGGCCGCGAGGTGAGGTTGTAAGACTGTTGTGTGTGCACGCTGAGCGCTTGAAATTTTTTTAGGCGGCCAGCTTGCAAACACCATGCTGCTGAGTGGGTCACAGAAGAGTTCCTTGTGGCGGGGAGAGGATCGTCACGTCGGAGGAGAGCGGGGGGGAAGCAAAAATATATATATATAGGGGTTCGAGGAAAGTGGACCTATATTTAAGGGGGGTGGGGGAATTCCCTTGGGACATTAATTTTTGTCGTTGAAAATAAAACTTAGTTTATGGCTCCTAACTTTTTTTTTAGCTGGCTCCTAGATTCAAAACAAATTTGTCAAGCCCTGATCTGGGCTATAAGGCATATCAGGGGGTATAAGTCATGAATGGTATATAAGGCATATCTGGGGAGGTCGGAGTGGCATATCTTGGGCTCAAATGTGCATAACGGGGGGCAGGTTGGGAAAAGAAAACAAAAAATGCACTTCTATTTTGCTATTTGTTTTTAAAAACCTGTTTTTATTAAATTTTAAATAAATGAAAAATTTACATTTATTTTTTTATCCGGTTAATCGAAAAAATAATTGGCCAACTAATTGATTATGAAAATAATCGCTAGTTGCAGCCCTAGTGCGGTTTTAGATGGAATACTGTAGATGAAAACCAGATTGTGGAGAGTCAATCAGAGAGTTCGTGGAGAGAGTCTTATTATAAGGTATGCCAAGGGAAGGAGGTAAACTGAACGGTAGTTGAAGGGGGATTTAGGATGGAAAGGTTATTTAGGATGGGAGAGATTATGGCATGTTTAAGTGCGGCTGGAGAGAGATTTAAGGTATTGGTTAATGATAGGAGACATGAGGGTACAGGGTCAAGGTGGTGAGGCGGGAGGATGATAGGTCTTGGAAAATTCAGTACTGGTGAATGGACTGAAGTAGTTGAGGGTGGCTTGTGGCGAGGAGGGGGGTGCAGTGTACCATATGATTCAAACCATGGGGAAGGATGTTTACCCTGAGTGTGTATATTTTTTTAAAACTAGATGCCGAGTTCTTGGACAGAGAAGTTGGAAGGCGAGGGAGGTGCTTGTTTTAAATATGGAAAACATACCTGGATATTTTTGGAGGAGATGGGTCTGTGTTAAACAGTCGCTTGTAGCAAGTGTCTGTACTCTGTTACACAAAGATTGCGCAATTGGGTATCACTGCTGATGTTACCGAAGGACAGTATATCTGCTGCGGGGTCTGTCTGCCTCTGTAAGGCGAGTAAACAGAATATAGTTGACATCAGGATAAAACATTGATCAGGTAAGCACACTTGGTAAATACTTGTATATATTTAACCCCTTCAATCCCCTATGGACGTACCGGTACATCCAGCCCTTTGTGCAGTGTCAGGGACACATCCCTGCCGCTACACGGGAGATCAGGCTGTCTAGGCTGACAGCCTAGACTCCACACTGACAGCAGAAGCTGGCATCGACGGCTTTATGCTGTCCGATCTGATGTAACAGCTCCCGGCATGAAAGCCGGAAAGCTGTTACATTTCGAACTGCGTGATCGGGCATTCCCTTCCGGGTTGTGTCACAGCTGACGTAACCCGGAAGTTCATCGGAGGACATGTCCTCCAATGAGGCACAGACGCTGCGATCTCTATGCACGTCTGTGAGGACCTGCATAGAGATCAAAGTGTGATCGGTGCAGGGGGATCACGGGGAGGGGAGTGAGAAACCATGTCTCTCACTCCCCCTCCCGCCTGAAACAGAAAAGCAGGAAAAAAAAGTTTATTAATTTAAAAAATAATTAAAAAAATCATTAAAATAATAATAAAAAAATGTGCGCTGTGATGTCATTGTGACATCACTGGCATGTTCAGTGACCTCTAACCAGGACCTCTAACCACTTTTGTGTTTAAAAAAAAAAAAAAAAGGCTTACATCCCATTGCCCCAGCACAACATCTATAACATCTACCCAGTATAACGCTCCTGCCCCCGTTCACAACCCCCAAACCCGTTAAGCCATAGGCATAAAAATTATACAAAAA